>JNNM01000005.1:832247-987745 GCA_002895615.1 Saccharomycopsis sp. UWO(PS) 91-127.1
GATCAACAGAGATTGATTTTTGCTGGTAAACAATTGGAAGATGGTAGAACATTGTCTGACTACAACATCCAAAAGGAATCAACATTGCACTTGGTCCTCAGATTGAGAGGCGGTTAAGCCAGACAGACTTGAATGGATTTTTAATCAATAGTCCTATGGTTCGATCTTCATTGGTTGTTTTTATCAACAATACACAGTGGTAGCTGTTTAATAGAATGAGTCGTCATAGACATTGTTTTGGATTGAAATGTAGTAGTAGTATCTTGTAGTTTAGCAAAACTGAGAAAAAAATATTAAAAAGATGAAGTAAAAATTAAACTATTGAAGGTTATGCAGAAAAGGTGAGGCGCTCAACCAAGCGAGATTGAAACCACCGTGATCTCCTTCTGTCAGAATGCGATAACGTCGCCAACTTCGATCTCGTGGATCTCATTGAAGGTTGTGAGTATACAATCTAAGTTGAACAAACGTTGGCATTGTATTTTATGACCTGTTGAATGAGTGCCAAGATGGATAACAAACGTGCTCTCTGAAGATTTGACTCAACAAGAAAATTTGTTTCAAAACAGATAGAGCACTGACATAGCAGTTGAAACGTAGGTGTTGATCTTCTTCATGAGGATTATCATGTCCTTTGCCCATGGCTTGGTCCTGAAAGGCATCACTTGCACTCCTGATTGTGTTTCGATTTCTTTTTTTTTTCTTTTTTGCATATATGTTGTAGACATAGCCTTGTAATCGCTGGGATGCTCCTCCTCTTGCATTGACTTGGCTTGACTTGAGACCGTATTGGCAGCTCTGTTGTAGTCGTCAAGGGTTTTGCCTGAGTGAGGCAAGAATTGAGGCCAAATTTACCCTGCCAGAAAACCCAGGACAAGCGGGCTGGGTGAAAACTCTTTCTCCTTTGGAGCACAAGTCCAACAAGATATCGCGCTAAATACAATTGGGAATCATGTTGGAGCTCTGTGTTTGGGGTTCCGAGGGCAAGGTAGCGCCTTTCTGCGCAGAGTCGATTGCCTGCGTGCTCTACGTAAGGGAGTTGGAGCAGCGGGGCACGTTACCCGAGGACAAGATACAGCTATGCACGTCTGTGGGGGCATCGTACCTGGATGCAATCTCATATCGGTTTCCCTTCTTGAAAGACACGTCCAGTGGGGGCATTGTTGTTGAAGGATACGAGCGCATCGTGGAAGCTTTGAAGAAGCTAGGCTGGAATCTTGACGACTGGCTTGGTGATGCAGATCAGCTCCACAATGCAGGGGTAATGAATGTTCTCTGTGACAAGGTTCTCTTGTTGAACAGCTACAATTACGTATTGAACAAGGTGAACTACGACAGATATCTAGTGAGCCGATTCAAGCATTACCTAAGGTTCCCGTTGCAGTACTACGTGCCTTTGAACGTTTGGAAGCTTGCCAGTGACCGGTGCGACATTGTCGGTCTCACTGCCAATTCAAGCAATAACTCATACATGAAAATAAGCAAAGAACAACAGGCCAAAGAGAGCTTAGCCCGCGAGAAGATGGAGAAGATGGAAAAAGAGTTGAACTTGCCGGTGTTGGGAACGCTTCACGATAACAAAAAGGAGAAAATGCACAAGGACTTGCAAATACTAAGAGGCACCTCAGGAAACTTCAGAACCTTGACTTTGTTGCAGCAGTATATGGAGCGGATTGACGTGTATGGGAATTTGTTGCACCCAGAACGGGGCTCCCCTGTATTCATATTCAAGGAGGGCAAACTCACCAGCTCAGATGTCCTTCTCATTGCATTCGTGAATAGCGCCACTCATCAGACAGTGCCAGATGACGACACGAAACTACCAGACGAGTTTCTTCACGACTTTATGATGTTGAAGTACCCACAATTGGTAACCACTGCGGCGAACTACCTCAACTTGATAAAGCTTTAAGCTTTCAATGTGGCAAAAATCAGATTCAACTGCGAAAAATCATTGATGATATAGCCCTTTTCACCATCATACAAATAGTCACCTTGTCTTTTGTACATACCTAGATACTCTTCAAATTTCAGCATGTCCCTTTCAATCAAGATGCCATTCCACCCTGAATTCAAGGTGGCTTGCATGTCTGTAGAATAATCATCACCAATGTGCCAACAAAACTCCTCAAATTGGTCAGTGTGGACGTTGAGAAGTCCCTGCTTGACCAAATCATCGATGATATACATGAAACTTTCTTTGTTGGGCTTCTGCACTTTTGTACCGTAGCTGAAGTACACCAAATTAGGAGTAAATAGCTTGGTGTATCCAAGATGCTCAATAATAAGCTTCACCCTGGGGTCGCCGTTACTGTTGATTAGACATATCGGCTTGTTCCCGCTTGTTTGGATTTTCTCAGTGGGGTTCAAATCCGTGGCCTTTATTCTTTGGATAATCTCCATCAAGACAGGGTCAGCTTGGTACGCCTCCCCCGAGAAATAAGCAACCAACTCCTTGGTCATCTCATGAGTGACCTTGAATGGCACAAACGTGTTTGCGATCAACAATCCCCACCAGTTGTCGGAGTAACGAAGCAGCAGACTGCTCTGATTCTCTATTTTGAACTCATTGTACTTCTCAAGAAGCGACTTGTCGTTGACGCCATAGTTGGGGTGCTCTTTTTGTAGCGTTTTGAACTCTTTGATAAAGTCGGACCGAATCAAATCAACTGGCTTTTCAATTCCATGTTTTAAACCAAAGCGGTGATAAGTTTTGAAAGGAGACTCCTTCGGAGTGTACAAGGTGCCAAAGGCATCAAACGATAGCAATCTCGGGAACTTTGACAGCACTTTATACATTTAGCATGATCGACACTTGGTGATCAAGTAGGTTTTAGCTTAATATGGAGAAAAAAAATAGTATCATAGACCAACAGAAATTAGACTGCTGGTGCGCACCACATAGCCACTGTTTGCTGCTGCCTTGTGGGCCGGGAAGTCTTGTCTTTGTGAGTGACGCTACGTCTGCTAGTAAATCTCCCAGTGATTATGCTCTGGATCTCTTTCTAGAGAAGCAACCGTACACAAATTGTAGGCAATAGGCTTACTTCGAGCTCAAGCAAAGGTAACCTTGTCGATTGTTCATCAGGTGATGCTGCTTAAATCCAAGCTTTATTGTCAGACAGTCTAGCTTTCAATGGCCAGCTGTCTCTGTATTCCAAAGACCTTACCTGCTTGAACGATTTATGATTACATACAGCTCTCAGCCCTTTGCATCAGAATAGCCTTCAGCAAACTCCAGCCCTCAGAGAAGGCTGCAACATCCCATTTCTCGGTAAGGCCAGCCACGACAGCAACCTGCTTGTCACATCGCTAGTAAGCTGGTGCAACGTGCCTCTCCAACCAACTGCACTGTTTACGTTTCCACATCGCGCGCCTTCCTATTTAGGAAACTTTTGTGACGCGTCTTTTTTTCAAAAATATTTTATAGCAGAATAAAAAAGGGCATTTTGAAAGAAAAAAAATCCTCCAACTGTTAGATTCTAATCATCATCGATATTCACTTTATAATAAGGTAGACTATTGCAATGGCGGCTGTTGTTTCTGCTCCTTCGAGCTCAAGTATATTGCGTACCCTCCAAGTGGACGTTGATTACAGAAGCGTGCAAACAAAAGTAAAAGACTTTTTGGAACATTACAAGACTTCGTCGTACGACTATGACATGGCTATAGAAGACAACCAGAATCAGATTGACGATTTGACCAATAACTTGCAGAACACTAACATTGGATCTGGCCCAAAGTACATGTACTTGCTCCAAAAAATCGCCAACAGAGAGATGTACAAGTTGTACATTGACTTGGATGATGTGAAGAACTATGAAGAGAGCATTCTCTTCAACAACTCTCGAAACACTGGGGGAGCCGGGAAATCCCTTGTGGATTTGATCTGCGGGAACACATTGCATTACAGTGAGCTTTTTTCCCGTGCCATTGATGAGCTTTTGCCCGAACCTACTGTTGACATTAGTTACAAAGATGACGTGTTAGATGTCATTATTCGACAAAGAAAGTTGAGAAACTTGAGATTGCAGCAGGAAAACCAAGATGAGCTTTTGAGTTCGGGATTGGTGAATGAAAATTCTCAATTGAATAGCTTGAACCCTGATAACAACAACAGCAATAACAACAACGCAAGCCAGAATGATTATTTCCCTCCAGCTTTGACTAGAAGATACTGTTTGTACTTCCGTCCCTTGACGGATCTCTACAAAGGCAGAGGAAAGGCGCTTTCTGTGAGAGAAATGAAAGGTGACATGCTTGGGCAATTGATAACAGTCAGGGGCATCACCACAAGAGTATCGGATGTGAAGCCGCTTCTTCAAGTGAACGCATACACATGTGACAAGTGTGGATTTGAGATTTTCCAAGAGGTGAACTCCAATGTTTATACCCCGTTGACAGACTGTACAAGTGAGGAGTGTGTGAAGAATCAGTCAAAGGGGAAGTTGTTTATGAGTACCAGAGCCCTGAAATTCTCACCATTCCAGGATGTGAGGATCCAGGAGTTGGCACACCAGGTTCCGGTTGGCCACATTCCAAGAACTTTGAAGATTCACATCAATGGAGACTTGGTGAGAAGCGTGAAACCTGGTGACACGGTTGATATCACGGGGATATATTTACCTAGTCCATATACTGGCTTCCAAGCCTTAAGAGCAGGTTTGTTAACAGATACTTATTTGGAAGCCCAATTTGTGAGACAGCACAAGAAATCATATGAAAGCATTACCATGGACGCTGAAGTGGAGCAGAAATTGGACAACATCCGCTCTGAAGGAAGCTTGTACGAAAGATTATCCAAGTCCATTGCTCCGGAGATTTTTGGCCAAGATGATGTCAAGAAAGCGCTTTTGTTGTTGCTTATTGGTGGGACTACTAGAGAATTGAAGGACGGTATGAAAATCAGAGGCGAT
This sequence comes from Saccharomycopsis sp. UWO(PS) 91-127.1, assembly GCA_002895615.1. Taxonomy (NCBI): domain Eukaryota; kingdom Fungi; phylum Ascomycota; class Saccharomycetes; order Ascoideales; family Saccharomycopsidaceae; genus Saccharomycopsis; species Saccharomycopsis sp. UWO(PS) 91-127.1. The sequence goes on from JNNM01000005.1 coordinate 837,164, forward strand.
ATCAATATCTGTTTGGTTGGTGACCCCGGAGTGGCCAAGTCGCAATTGTTGAAGAGCATCACGAAGATTGCACCTCGCGCGGTGTACACCACAGGGAGAGGTTCCTCAGGGGTTGGTCTTACGGCGGCAGTGATGAGAGACCCCGTTACTGATGAGATGATTCTTGAAGGTGGTGCGCTTGTGTTGGCTGACAATGGGATTTGCTGTATTGATGAATTCGACAAGATGGATGAGAATGATAGAACCGCAATCCACGAGGTGATGGAACAGCAAACAATCTCCATTTCGAAAGCCGGGATCAACACGACGTTGAACGCGAGATCTTCTATCTTGGCAGCTGCCAATCCAATATACAGTCGATATGACACACGGCTTTCACCTTTGGATAACATCAACTTGCCTGCTGCGTTGCTTTCAAGATTCGACGTGGTGTTCTTGCTCTTGGACAGACCAAACAAGGAGTCTGACGCGCGTTTGGCACAGCATGTGGCATTTGTCCACATGAACAACCGCGCACCGCTGTTGGATTTTGAGCCTTTGGATGCCACGACAATTCGCCAATTTATCTCCAAGGCTAAGACATTCAAACCTGTTGTGCCCAAGGCGGTTGGGCAGTACGTTGTGGACACATATGTGAAGATGAGACAGGAGTCCAAGCAAAACGAAGGGTCCAAGAAGCAGTTTTCACACACCACTCCAAGAAGTTTCTTGGCGATTATGAGATTGTCACAGGCAATGGCCAGATTGAGGTTTGATAGCGTTGTGACGGTTGAAGACGTTGAAGAGGCGTTGAGATTGGTTGAGGTGTCGAAGAAATCCTTGTATCTTGACGACGAAGAAGAGCAAGACAGCGTTAGTCCGGTTGATAGAATCTTTAGAATAATCAGGGATGATTTTGAAAACGTCAGAGCAAATGATCTTGCGGAAGAAGATGGCAGATTGACGTTAAACTTTGGGGAGCTACGTGACAAAATCCTTTCCAGGGGTTTTACAAAGCATCAGTTTGATGACTGTATTACAAAGTACCAGTTGGTGAATATCTGGTTTTTGTCTGATGATGGGACAAAGTTGAATCTTATCAATGCATGAACCATCATGTCTACGAAAGCTCATTTTATATTTATTTATTATCTTTCTTCTGGAATGTAGTGTAGCCTTACGATTGAGTTGGCATGGAAGTTGCACTTTTACTATCCTCCTCAATCAAGGAGGTCTTCCACAAGGCTGTTATTGTTTTTGGCTTTGTCATGAACCAAAGCCCAGCCTTACCGTAGAAGTTCAAGTCGCCCAAGAATGAGCCCCTACTGCCGGTGAACCCAAACATTGGCAACGGCACCGGAATAGGAATGTTGACGCCAACCTGGCCGACATCAATGTGTTTTTCAAACTTCTTGGCATGAATCCCGTTGGTGGTGAACAACGAGACCCCGTTGCCATACGGGTTGCGGTTCACCAACTCAATGGCCTCGGACAAAGTGTCAACATGAATCACCGACAACACGGGGGCGAAAATCTCCTCGGTGTAAGCTCTGGCGTCCAATGCCACATTGTCCAAGATCGTTGGTGCGATAAAGTAGCCCTCTTCAAAGCCCTTTGGGCGGACTCCTCTGCCGTCAAGCGCCAATGTGGCCTTCCCAGAAGCCACACTGTCTTCGATAATGGCTTCTGTTTTGGCAAGCGCTTCTTTGGAAATCAACGGACCCAACTCGCTTGTCTTGTCAAAGCCGCTCCCGACTTTCAACGCCTGGGCAGCAGCGACAATCTCCGGCATCCAGTTTTTCGCCTTGCCAACCGTGACAAGCACCGAGATGGCCATGCACCGCTGGCCTGCAGCCCCGAACGCCGAGCCCACAATGCCACGAATGGCCTGGGTTTTGTCGGCATCCGGCATGATGATCATGTGGTTCTTGGCGCCCAAGTTGGCCTGCACGCGCTTGCCGTTGGCACTGGCCTTGGAGTGGATGTACTCGCCGGCCTTGTTGCTCCCGACAAAGGTCACCCCTTTGATGCGCGGGTCCTCAAGAAGCTTGTTGACAGTCTTGTGTTTCCCATGAATGATGTTGATCACCCCGTCGGGCACGCCTGCTTCCTTTGCCAACTGGGCAATGATCATTGAGCAGCCAGGCACTCTTTCCGAGGGCTTGACAACCGTGGTGTTGCCCGTGGCTATCACCAAGGGGATGGTCCACAACGGGATCATGGCAGGAAAGTTGAAGGGGCAAATGGACCCAATCACCCCAATGGGTTCTCTCACCATCTTGGTCTCCATGTCGGTAGACACTTCCAAGTTGGTGCCCAAGAGCTCGGTGGTGATGCTGCACGCGTACTCGGCAACCTGCAACCCACGCAACACATCTCCACGGGCATCGTCAAAGGTTTTCCCCTGCTCAAGCACAATGATGCTGGCCAAACGGTCGTGGTTCTCGCGCAAGAGCCTCACATACTTGAAGAGAATCTGCTGGCGCTTGATGATGGACACTTCCCGAAACGTCTGGAACGCGGTTTCTGCACTGGCGACCGCGTCGTCCAATTCTTGGTCGGTGGATTGTGGAACTTTTGAGATGACCTGATTCGTGGCGGGATCATGGATGTCGAACCACTCCTTGCTTTCGGACTTGAACAACTGGTTATTCACAAAAGACGGGGTGATGTAGGGCTCTGCGTCTTTGTCCAAATGATTTTTGAAGTACTTGTTCGTAGCGGTGTTGAGGCTGAACGCGGACAACCATGCCCTTTGAGCAACCTGGGCTCTGCAACCAGGTTTCATTATTATCTGGCGGAACATTGTTTGCAGTGTGAATGGAGCTTGATTTCAAGAGATTGTTCCACCGGAAGGGCGTCGCGGGCTGTTTTATACACGGTCGCCCGCGAAGGGCAGCCTGGTTTGCAATGAGGGGTAGGATGACCACCATCCGGGTTGAGTGGCCTAAACGAAAAAACGCGACCGTCGCACGCGAGACAACCACGCGAATGGACGAGCCAGAGGAGCAAGCAAGGAAAGCCTGACTTCCCTGGGCGAGAGGCAGAAAGAAGTGCCTCACGACAAGGCTTCCCTCAGGATACACCGCACTACGATTCAACTTTACGGGGAGAAGGGCAAAATCACGGATGATTTGTCAAAAAAAGTGGAAAATTTTTGAGGGTTGCGATGAGGTGAGTCTCAGGAAGCCGCCATGTCGAATGGAATCAAGACTTTGGAGGACCAGGTGGTCGTGAACCTCCGGTACTACTGCAAATGGAACGCCGTGGAAGTGCTCCGTTCCAAAGATGTTGTGTTTTTGCGAGGGACTCCTCCTGAGGCGATTCATCCTGAAGAAAGCGCCAGCACTGGCACTGGACAGGAGTACGTGTTTCCTATACACAAGAACAGCAGGCTGTTTGCCATGAAAGAACTCGAGCAGGTGTTTGAAGCAGTGGGGCTATGCATCGGGGTGAGGCCCAAGAGAATCGTTTTGGGCATTGTTGCTGAGGACGGCACCGTGGTGTACTACTTTGTCCACGACGGGATAGGAAAGCCAAAGAAGAACTGATGTAAATGGGCATGACTACGCTTGGTTTAGAATATAAGTTGTAATGCAAAAGTTATGTATTATGTTGTTTTTTTCATTCATGGGTCGTGACAGGAGGACGCTCGCTCAGTTGATGATATTTTGAATTCTCATGATTGCAGCCTTGTACTGGCTTGTTGATTTGTTGTCAGTCTTGCTTTTCTTTGGAGGAACTCTGATAACTTCCTCATCATGCTCATGGTCTTCCAATGGGTCTCCGTTGGGAAGCCCACGCGAATCATTCAAGTACTGGTCGCTCCGCTTGGTGGTCAATGTGTTGGTTGTGATGCTCAAGTGGTTATTATTTGGCGTTTGAAAATAAGTGGAGCTTGGCGTGGATAGCGAAATGGGCATCGACATGTTTGAGTGCCGAGACGACAAGCTGTCTTGAGACTGATGGCCATACTTGGCAGAATTGGAGTGGGCGCCGTTGCTATTACTGTGATGATGGCCATAAACGGGGTTGATGGGGTTGTTCCCATTGCTCAAACTCAGTTTGTGGGTATTAACGTTATTCTTGCTTTTGTTTGTATTATTGCCGTTGTTGTTGTTGCTGTGGAAAGTGTAGATGTTGCTGTCGAGACTGTTGACGGTGTTTGCTCTGGAACGATACCCTGGACTGGCATTGGGCAATAGTCCTCTTTGAGACTGTTGCGATGTGTATTGCAGCTGCTGATTTTGAAAATTAGGCGACGCAGGATCCAACAACCCATCATTGGGCTCGCGAAGATGCACACCTTGATTGATCGGTATCTGCTGTGATGAGACATCAGAAAGCAACTTCAACGGAGACAAGTCATGGTTGACGTTGTTGTTATTAGCGGGAGTATTATTGTTATTATTATTATTGTTGTTGTTGCTGCTACTGCTGCTGTTGTAGAGTGACGATTGCTGCGTGTTGACAGTCCCACCCCTTCCCAAGGAGAAGAAAGAGCCAAAGGAGTGGGCAGCGCTTTGCAAAGAAGAGCTGCTGGAGGTCGACATGGTGCTCACCAAAGGCGTCATTGTTGAAAGGTAATCACCAGATGCATTTGTGACAAAACTGTTGATGGAGAGGTTATCATCATTGTCCATTGAAGGTTCTCGAAGCGACACCTCCGGGAAACAAGGACTGTTGCCCTGGGTGTTGCTGTTGCTGCCAGAGATGCTGATGCTCGAGCTGCCTGCCGAAATGCCTCCCAGGGAAACCGCAGCATCCAAACTGTTTTTCCGTTTTTTGGATATCTGCAGCAGCGATGACGGTTGAGCAGACTTTTTGCCCAGAAAGTTGTTTCTTCTGAAGATCCCACTGCGAGCAATGAGGTAGCGATCCATAAGGGGCTTCGGCGGCGGCGCTGGCTGCTGCTGCGTAGTCGAGGCCATAACTGTCAGATGCTGGTGTTTACTGCTATTGTAGAAATGGCGAGACTCGTGTTGGGGTGATACCGTGGGTTCCAACTCCATTTCTGTTTCGATTCTTGGAAGCGCTGGTTGTGAAGAGTCATTGGATTCATTGAGTTCAGATAGCAGAGGTATTTGTTGACTTGTCCCAGTGTTGGTCTGGTGTACTTGAGATTGGCCGTCGAGAACAGGCTGCTGTTTATCCAATTGAGAGTGCAAATGTGAATGGGAGTGCGAGTGCGAATGCGCAGTATCTTCCATCAGCGAGGAGGATGAGGAAGCAGATTGTAATTGTTGTTGTTGTTGTTGTTGCTGCTGTTGCTGCTGTTGCTGCTGCTTTTTGCCCGATCTGATGGAATGCCTAACCTTGATCTTCGTGCCAGAGCTTTTCAAATCAAACGATAGCTTGGAACTGGTAGTCAACCCTGGAAACTTTTTCGCAGTGTAAACTCTGAAGACAGAACTATCGATCGACCCACGATTGACAATAAAAGGTTGCAGCAGCGGATGATCCGGCGAGGCAGTGAATGTGTTGTAATTGTATAATGTGTTGAAAGCTCCATACTCATACAAAGTGAATCTGAGTTTGTAGTTCCCGTCTTGTTTGACACTGAGATTGCTGAAGACAAAGACTGCTTGCATGTCATTTGCCTCGTTATTATTCTTATTGCTCACCATATTGGCCACGACCGAGGTTGTGCCGACCAAATTTTCAAATTCCGGCGTGTGATTGGAAAACCATGAAGATGAAGTGGACGATGACAGAGATGTGGATGGAGTGGATAAATTGTTTTCATGTTGCTGTTGTTGTTGTAATTGTTGTTGCTGCTGCGGTTGCTGTGGAAGTTGCGGTTGCTGCAGCAGTTGTTGTTGTAGTTGCTCCTCCTCTTCCTCTTGGATGGAGTCTTCGGTCTTGATATTGCTCGCAAGTGAAGGAATAGGAGGAGGGCTTGGCGAGTTTTCGTCAACAATGGATGCAACAAGAATCAAAGGATTGAGGGTATGTCGGATAATGTCCAAAGTTTCGCCGGTGTCTTCGTGCGCATCGTTGATACTGGACTCGGTATTGTGCAAAGAACTGGCTGTGATGTCCTCTTCCATTGCCATTTCTTCATCGTTGTCGTTGTCGTAGTCGTTGTCGTTGTCGGTACTGTTGTCATGGTCAACCCCGTACAGGAAGCGCGGCTTATTATGTTTCATGTCAAGGTCCATATCCATGTCCACATCGAGATTCATGTTCATTTCGCTTTCAGAGCTCAGATGCTTCTCTTCCTTCACGATATCCTGATGCTCGTTCAACATAGAGCCTTCTTCTGGAATAACGGAGGCCTTCCTCAAGTAGGGCAAAGATACCTGAATAACCGGCGGTGGGTCGATGGTTCTTCTTCCAGTGAATCTTCTGCTACGGCCGGTTGCCCTTGCTTGCTGGGGCTGCTGAAGAATCAGAAGCTGGTAGCAAGGCTGGACTATCTGGATGCGATCCAGACTGATGGGCAAGAAGTTGTGCTGTTTTGTCATTGTGGCCGCTTAGTGGTTCATTCGATCCAGTCTTTGAATGAGCAGATTGTTCATTCTCTCCTTGAATTTTTTCTTCCTCTTTTTCTGGGAAGCTCAGCACGGTTTTTCGGCACTGCCAAAATTTGGAAGTTTATTTGGGTGAAGCGTTGCTGCCCAAGGCTCCTCCTGGTGGCAATCTACAGTGGATGTGGCACTATCAATGGCTGAACAGAGTACAGTGCCTCAGTGATACTAAGTTAACAGTATAGAGTGAAAGTAATGGAAATGATGGAATAGATTAAAGCTGCTGCCGCTGCTGCTGCTGCTGCTAAGAGGCCGAAGAGGCGAGAAACGCTATTGCTTATGGTTTCAGTAGTAAATTTAAGCAGAACTCACCATGGCCGGTGGTCTGGTCTATGGTCCAGACTGTGGTCCGATGGGTAGCACTCTTTGTAGTTTCGTTGGTGGTTGTTTAGGGCCAGCCCGGAGACTCCCGAACGAATGATGGAGTCCAAAGGTGAGGTGCTAGAACTGGGGTGCTGGATAGGGTCTAACGATAAATTGCTCGTCAACAGAGACAATGGCGGCAATTTCGTGGCTGAGAACACTGGAAGAGAGGGAGAAGAAAGCGAAGAAGTAGAAGAAGAGGTCGGGGTTGGAATGGGATTTGTAAGTATGCATGGTGAAGACGGCGACTCTGGGCCGGGTTTGAACGTAAGCAGAGGGAGAACAATGGAGGTCAGTCTTCTTTCAGATATGATGGGATGATGAAGATGAAGATGAGAAGGTCTTTGATGGTTGCGATCAGGGTATTCATTGTCGTCGTTGAGAAGATAGTTCACGGGCACCAGAGTGGACCGCACGAAAGGCGGAGAAGTCGAAGAACTGGCGGAATGCGTTCCGTTAGTAATTGAAGAAGTGCCAGCAGGCTCGGCCATGACGACGTCCTGTGATGACAACAATAATGACTGTTGCTGCTGTTGCTGCTGTTGCTGCTGTTTGGCAGGTGATAAGGAAGGGTCCTTGATCACCTTGTGGGAACCTGTTGATCCTCGTTTGGTTCCGGTTATCCTTCTCAATCTGATTGGACTGCCCAACCTTTTCAATAGTTGATCAAGCTCGGTGCTGGGCGACAATCCGGGAAACTCCTTTGCAGTGTACACCCGAAACTTTTCAGACACGGTACTGGCGCGATACAAAAGGATGTTTGACATCCGCCCCAACGTGGGGAGCTCATATAGCTTGAATTCAAGCATGTAATGTCCTTCATACCTGACACTGAGATCGTTGAACACAAAGAAAACTTTGAAATTGCTGGCTGTTTTGTCATCAATATCATCATCACTCAAGAACAGATTTTTACCTTGAAGAACATGCTTTTCAACAGGCTGATTCACTACAACGGTTGCAGCAATGACAGTCTCGCCGATCAAAATGTCATCTATTTGTCTTTTGGAGCTGATGGAGACTGCCTGAACAGACATGATCAAATGACTCATGGTTCTGTCAACAATATTGTGATGAACAGCCCTGCTAGTACTATTCCCACCACTGTTGTACAGTAGGGAAACACTCACAACAGGAGAAGGGTCAATGGTTCTTCTGCCAGCAAACAGTCTTGCAATGCCACAGGCTCGAGCTCTATTGGGTTGCTGGAGAACAGTGAGTTTGTAGTTGGGGACCACCGCTTGAAGTGCCATTTAGCCAATGAAACAAACAAACAAACGGGCAGGAGGGAACTGCTATATGTAGTATGAAAGCAAGATGTGTTATTTTTCCTCAAAGATACGACCAGAAGAGAACAATCACAAATCGACGACGTCGTCAAATGCTTGGAATATATGTATATTTATATGATGGATAACACACCGTCATAGTCTGTGAGAGTGAGTGTGCGTGAGTGAGAGTGAGACAGAAACAGTGAGAGAGAGTGTGTGTGTGTGCTTGTTTGTGCTAATGCTACTACTAATGCTGCCGCTGCTGCTGCTACTGCAAGGGGATCAGTTTGTTAGTTTGTAACATTCAGGTCAAGTGCAGAGCCTTGTTCGCCTGCCAAAAGGGCCGAATCACAGGTGGGTGCTGATGGTTGGTAACCCCAAGTGGAACAGGAGCCACAAGAGGCAACCTTTAATGGCAAGGTCACAAGAGTCAAGCTACTTGAGGCGCTTGCAATTAGCGCATGTCCAAAGAAACATTAGCTTCGTATCAGATGTGCGCTCTTAGAGCTGTCTTGCACAAATTTGCACAAATTTGCACCATTTAGCGTGGTTTGAGTTAGAAGCAAAAAATTTAACTCATTCTCCAGACTCACTTCCAGAAGCTATCACAGGCGTTGTACAGTCTGGAGGGGCAGCCCTGTGAAGTTGAGCCAGACATGGGATAAATCAGACGGCAGGGGAGTGGGGCCCAGTTGGCAGCCGCAAGTGGCATCTCCTATACGAATCGTTTGACATGCAAAAGACGTTTGTTGGGGACGTTTGGGCTTGAATCGAACTCTTGACAAACTTGGTGCAACGGAATAAGGTACCACTCCATTCATTGATGGAAACGCAGTGTTTTATCAGTCGATGCATGGTTTTTAGTCCTTGCATTCACCAACTCAATACACACATTTCTCATAAGTTTCCCTTATTTACTTAGGACAGGAACAGCTTGAGGAGCTTCTGCATACAGGACAGTATGGACAGTATGGACTGCACCGTTGACCATGGAGACCGTTTGCCCTAACTCATTTCGCTACATGACACTACATATATATCATTCCATTTCCAAAAGCTTGCACCCACTAGCCTGCTGCAAAGTTTTACCCATGGACAGGGCCTGAAGCTAAGCAATCAGCAAACTGCTAGTACAACAAAAGCTGGCGATCCTGGGTCGATATTAGCAAATATGAATCGTTGAATATCGATTTGATCATCACAACTTTCCAATTACTCGTCCCTAGTACCCTTTGGCTAGGGCTAGCACCGCTCTGTAACAACTCAACATTCTGGATTCTCTTTCCTCAGGACAAGGACCCACCCTTGTCCACCTTACTAAGCTCTGGGTTCTGTCGAGAGTCCGAGCGCACCACCCATCTTTTGGACCGAGACCAGACCATTTGAAAGATCGGGGCTTTCTCTGTAATCTTTTTTTTCCCCCGACAGTAAAGCACAATAATTGCCAACTAAAAGACAAAATATCATCAGACAACTCCACTAAGAACTAGTCCGGGGTGCTCACCAATGTTTCTCAAGAAGTACTCCTCGTTCTTCTGTCAGTCCGTCATGGTGGCGGTGTCGTTCATCGACTGCGGCAACTATGTCTCCAACACCCAGGCTGGGGCCATGTACCGCTACCTGCTTCTCTTTGTGATTTTGCTCTCGAATCTCTTTGCCATATTGTTCCAGTGCGTCTGTATCAAGCTCGGAACAGTTTCGGGGCTAGATCTTGCCCAGGCTTGTCGGAAGCATTTTCCGAAGCACTTGAACTTAATGCTCTACGTGTGCGCAGAGTTGGCTATTGTGGCCACGGACTTTGTTGGGGTGGTGGGCAGCGCCATTGCATTGAACATTCTCTTCAATGTTCCTCTCAACTATGGGGTGCTCATCACCGTGTTGGACGTGGTTGCCATTCTTTTCTGCTACAATCCTGACAAGTCGCCATCGAATGTGAGATACTTTGACTACTTTATTGGGGTTCTTGTGGCCGCCACGGTTGTATGTTTTGTGATTGAGCTCTTTGCCATTTCCATCCCCAACAAGCTCGAGGTCTTGAAAGGCTTTCTCCCGTCAAGCAAGCTCTTGGAAAACGACGCCATATACATTTCCTGTGCTCTTGTGGGCGCAACCGTAATGCCTCACTCGCTCTATTTGGGGTCCGCCCTTGTCCAGCCGAGATTAAAAGAGTTTGATAAAACCCAGGGCTTGTTGAAAAAGCCAAGCGAAAACCCAGCTGCAGACTTTTACGTGCCGTCGTTGCAGTCCATCAGGTATTCATTGAACTACTCCTACTGGGAGCTCATCATCTCGTTGTTTTTCGTTGCCACTTTTGTCAACGGCGCCATCTTGGTGATCTCAGGGGCGGCGTTGTACGGCACCCCGGCCGCCGCCGACGCTGACATGTTCTCCATATACAATCTCCTCTCGGTGTACGTGTCAAAGGCGGCAGCACTCATCTTTGTTCTTTCGCTTCTCTTCTCCGGCCAGGCTTCCGGGCTCGTGGTCACCATCTCGGGGCAGATCATCTCCGAGGGCCACATTGCCTGGAAGTTGCAACCCTGGGTCAGAAGACTTGTCACGCGACTCATTTCGATTGTGCCGTGTTTGTTTGTAACCTACTCCGCCGGCGCCAGTGGGTTGAATGACATCTTGAACGCCAGCCAGGTGTTCTTGAGCATGGTTCTTCCCATATGCTCGTTTCCCTTGATCTACTTCACATGCTCCCCATCAATAATGAGAGTGAAGGACGAGGAGGACGAGCAGCAGCAGCAGCAGCAGCAGGCCACAGAAGCGGACAACGAGACAACAGCGTTGTTGCCGTCTGGCAAATACGTGGACTACACAAACAGTAAGCTCCTCACGACTGCCTTGGTTGCCTCCTGGGTGGCCATTGGAGTGTTGAACATTGCAAACGTTGTGTTCATCCTCAAGGGGGTTGTTTAACCTTAGAACTCCCATTGATAGACGGATTGCCCATTGACATATCCCTTCGTGTGTACTCTGTAATGGTGGGCTCGTGTATCTCCCGCCCCGGTGGTGCACCGGCCCTGTTAAAGAAATTTTCGAAACAACTGCAGTCTAAACATGTAAGACAGAAGACAGAAGAAGACAGAACTCTCTCTCTCTGCTCAGCGATGTTGGCGAGAATCTTGAGATCCAGTGCGTTGAAGTCGGCCTCAATTGACGCCTCGTTATCTCCACGACGCAAGTTTCTTTCCTTGACGCCAAATCGCCACTATACCCGCAAGAACACTACCTCTTTTGCGTTTGTATTCGACATTGACGGGGTGTTGATACGGGGCGGCCAGCCGATCCCCAGGGCTGCTGAGGCCTTGCGACTTCTCCAGTCGCAAAAGGTGCCGTTCATGCTCCTCACGAATGGCGGGGGTGTCACGGAGACTGCGCGCACCCAGTACCTCTCCAAGCTCTTGGACGTGCCGATCAACCCGATCCAGATTGTGCAATCGCACACCCCGTTCAAGACCTTGGTGAGCCAGTTTGAGCGGGTCTTGGTGGTGGGCGGGCCCCAGGACAAGAGCCGCGAGGCTGCCTTGAACTACGGCTTCAAAGAAGTGGTCATCCCAGCCGACATTATTGCGGTCGACCCGTCAATCTTCCCGTTCCACATGTACAGTGCCAAACAGCTTGAGATGTGGAGTGACGGCACGAAATACACGCACGAGCTGTTGTACTCCAAGCCCTTTGACGCCATCATGGTGTTCAACGACCCAAGAGACATGGGCAGCGATCTCCAGATCATTTCGGACTTGTTGAACTCGCACAACGGCCTATTGGGCACCTTGAGGGCACCCGACACCCTGGGCAAAGGTGCCGTGCCAATCTACTTTTCCTGCGACGACTTTGTCTGGGCCAACGAGTACCCGCTCTCGAGATTTGGCCAAGGCATGTTCAGAATGGTTGTGGAAAAGGCCTATTTGGAGATGAACCAGCAGACGCCGTTGACAATGAACAAGTTTGTGTTGGGCAAGCCCAACGTCTTGGCGTACCAGTACGTCCACAACGCGTTGATCGACTGGAAGAAGAAGCTCGAGCAGCACGGGCCGGACGTGGTGCACCGCAAAGACCTTGTCCAGGTGGTGCCCGTGCTTGGCGACGAGCCCGCAGACCCGGTGTTTGAAAAAGTGTACATGGTGGGCGACAACCCTGCGTCGGACATCAAGGGCGCCAACAACTACGGGTGGGAGAGCTGTCTTGTGAGAACCGGTGTTTACAAGGACAATTCGACCCAATTGCAAGACGCCAATGCCAAGCCAACGTACATTGTCGACGACGTTTATCACGCCGTGACCAAGGTATTGAATTTATAAAATAGCATAGGGTTGAACTTTATTCATGTACTTGTGATTTCCCAGATGTTGACTGCACCATTGTCACCGCTGGTGACCAATCTTTCCTTGTCACTAGAGTGCCCCCCGTAGTTTGGCACCCACTCCACGCAGTTTATTTCAAACACACCGTGGGCAAACGGCATCACCGCCATCACTTTCCACTTGCCGTTGTGCTCTTCGTACACCGCCAAGTTGCTGTCCGACCCAACACTGGCGATCCTGCCCGAGGTGCAGCTCCAGCTGACAGAGTACACGGGACCTTTGTGCACCACGGGCAACACCGCGTCGAGCTTCCAGTCCTCGTCCCCCGCCGATACGGTTGCCGGGCCCTCGTGTTGTTTTGCCCAGACCTTCACGGTTGAGTCGTCGCTGCAGCTGACGAATCGGGTGGTGTTCCCACCGCCGGTGGGGTCGAGGTCGACCGCCCACACGGTGCCCTCGTGGGCGTTCATCAAATCGCACACGCACGTCAAGTCGTCCCCGTGAACCACCTCCTTGAACACCTTGATGGAGTCGTCGTACGACGAGGTGACCAAGTACCCGCCGACGCCCCACCTCAAGTGCTTCACATCCTGGGTGTGGTAGTCCTGTAGCACGTTCACGCACTCAAACTCCTCGTTGTACTCGTCCGTTTCCCACACCCATATGGTCTTGTCTCTCGAGCACAGCGCAAGGTAGGTGCCGTCCTCGGACCAGCCCACGCACTTAATCTCGTTCTCGTGGCCCTCGATGATCGCCATCAACGACCACTGCTTGTTGCTGCTTGCCCCTTCTTCTTCTTCTTCTTCCTCCTCCTCGCTATCGCTGTTCATGTCGCGCTCAACGTCGTCGTACGACTCGTAGTTGTCGTCGGTCTTCGCCCAGATGGACATCGTTGCGTCAAAGGACCCTGCGGCAAGACACGGGAACTCGGACGACGGCTTCCAGCTGATGGACCGGATGGTCTTCTTGTGGGTTTCTGAAAATCTCGTGATGACTTTGTAGTCAGGGGTGCTGAGATCGTACACGATGATTGTCTTATCAGACGACGAGGTGGCCAAGTAAGGGAGGGTCCTGTGGACCGCGACGTCCCACACCTTGCCCCTGTGGTCTGTCAAGTGGTGAACCAACGATATCTCTGTCATTAATCTCAGGTCATCTTCCATTATTCTCAAGTTTTATATGAGGGAAAAAAAAAAGATTTGAAAAATTTGACATCTACAAATTCCCTTTCAGGCAAAGGAAGATGCTACTGATACATGGCAAACGTGCCAGCCTTGCTGCTTTTAGCCCCCTGAGGCGCCTCGTGAGGTACAACTCCGGGATCGAGAAGGCAGAAGAGAAAAGGGCGGAAAAGTGGACGGAACGAGGCGGCCATTTGACGAACGAGCGCACCACCCAGTACGAGTACCCACGCAACCCGCAGTTCAAGATCCCCGAGCATGTGCGCAAGAGGTCGAACGACAACGTGATGGTGCGGTACAAGAAGTACGTGCCGATGGCGGTGGCGCTTGGCATTGGGGCGTGGTCGATGTACGCGTTCTACCACTTTGCCATTGTCGACAACAGCGACAACAACGACCCGCAAGCGGACGTGAAGAAGCAATGGCTTTCGCAGGACAAGTTCACGGAGTACGTGATCACCAACCGGCGGGACGTCGGCGCGGATCACTTCATGCTCGAGGTGGCGCCCAAGAGCACCGTCATGGGCAAGAACGCCACGGCGGTGGCGCTTGCAAACTTGCTTGGGGCCACGTCCAACGGCCACTGGGACGGGGCAAGGTTGTGGAGCGTGGAGATCAAGCAGCCCGAGATCCAGGTTGTTCGAAGATACACCCCGTTGCCGTTGACGATGGCCTCCCCCGAGGGCAGGCTCAACTTGCTCGACCCCAGTCTGGACAATGGCAGGTTCTGCTTGTACATCAAGAGGTACCCGCAGGGCGAGGTGTCGCGCTGGCTTGCCCGGCAGCCGCGTGGGGCGGTGCTTGAGATCCGCGGGCCCTACACGGAGTTCAAGTTCAAGACCACGGGGGTTGTGGACAAGGACCCGCGCTTTGTCCGCCCCGTGATGCAGAACTTGATCACCAAGATCCCAGCCGACCCGTTCACCGAGGGGTTTCTCCCGCGCGGCGCCGCCCCGCCAGAGAACTTGGCGTTCTACGCGGCGGGAACCGGGGTGGCGCCCGCGCTCCAGCTCATGCTCTCGAAGAACCCCTACAAGGGCCACATCTGGCTCCGGTGGTCCGTGGGCAACGTGCGACACGAGGCCCCGCACGAGTTCCTCCGGTGGTTCTACTTGCTCAACAAGTTGGACCGGGCGTCCATAAAGGTCTTTGACATGTCGCAGAACCAGGCGTTGGACCTTGGCGAGGTGCTTGGCCCGCAAGGGGGTCTGACGCATCGGAAAGACCCCTTGGTCGAGTTGGAGATTGTCAAGCAGAAGATCAAGCAAAAGAAGTTTGAGCAATTAAGAGACGGAACCCTGGAGGAGGACGCACAGCTCGCTGATTTGAGGGCCCAATTCAGAGAAATCCTGCACAGAGTGGGCCTCGAGGGGAAAGGCAATGACCTCAGCATGGAGGTTCCCTCGATAAAGAGAAAAAAACCCCAACAGGTCTTCTCCAGCGCCATCCACCAGGCGTACGAGCTCCGCAACGAGCCCAAGAAGAACCCGTACTTGAGCTTGGTGTGCGGGCCCGCAGGCTACGTTGCCTACGTTGCCGGCGCCCGGCCGTCCGAGATGGACCAGGGGCCCGTGGGCGGGCTTCTTGGCGCCAAGGGCTGGGACGAGTCCAACGTGCATAAAATGTAATGTAACCATGTATATAGATAATAGTACAACTTTTTTTTCAACTAAATTCTATGATGGTGTCTGGCTCGGGCTCGTTTGGCTTCTTCGAGGCGGCAGGCTCCGTTGTAGTGGCAGGCTCCTCCTGGATGTTGTCGGACTCTGCGGGAGGGTGGGCGTGCTTCAAAGAAGCGGACCTCGAGGAGGACATCTTCTTGGAGGACGAGTTTCTTGAAACGGCGGACTTCTTCACGCTGGCGGTGCGCTTCTTCAACTCCTTGAAGATCTCGTCCTTGGATGTCAACAAGATCTGGAGCAATCGGTAAGGGTGGGTGTCGGTCAAGGTGCTGGGGGTTTGGATCTTTGGTCTGAGAATGGCGGTCAGCAAGCGGTGGCAGATCTTTGCCTTGAAGAGCTCGGAGCTAGTCAAAGATGGGGGCTCCTCTTGCTCATCATCCTTTTTATCATTCATGGCAATGATGGAGATGAAATTGCTCAAGTGGGAACACAAGTAGCTCAACAGGGCAATGTTCGGCTTCTCCAAGTGCTCCAAGACGTTGACAATGCCAATGACCTGGCGGTCGTTTGGCACGTTTTCCTTGTCAAAGGTGGAAAACAACGACTTGATCAAGTCGTACTTGCTGCTGGGCACAAGCGAGTCAGGAAGCTCCAAGAGATAGAGCCGCAAGACCGAGGTCAACACCGCGGGGTTGTACTTGCTGAGCAACTGCTCGGTGATCTCGACTTTCGGGTCGTTCAACGCAAGCCGGAGCTCGTGGGTCTTGCTAAGCGGCATGTCGGTGAGCCAAACCTTGGTGCGCTCGTCGTCGTCGCTCATTGCCGGGTACGACTGGTCCAAGTGAATGAGAATCGACGAGATGATCAAGGGCACCGACTTGTGGTCAAAGAGACATCTGCTTTGCAAGTTGACCCCAAACACCTGGACGTCTTGCAGGTTGAAGTAGTCCTCAAAGATCTTGATGCGTGGCACAAAAGTGCCGGTGCGGTGCATCGCCACCATCTTGGCAAAGTCCTGCTCTGGACTGATGGCCTCTTGGAATGCCATGGACTTGTCCACCACCGACTTCAACGAGTTGAACTTGTTTGACAAAATCGACAAAAAATCCAAGGCAACTTTCTTCAAAGCCCGAAGCCGGTCCAACTCGCATCTTTGCATGAAATCCATGTGCTCTTCAATTTTCTCCTCCAAAGACATTCTGAAATTATCATACTCCTTGGCGGTATGGAAGTAGTCGTCCTCAAGCTTTTTCACGTCTTTCAAAAGCTTCTTGTAGTTTTCCTCAGTAGGCTCCATCGTGGTGATCATGCCCTTCACGTCTTCAAACACTTCGGTGAATTTGGCAGTGGGGTTCATCTCGTTGACCGACAGGTAAAGCGTGGATGCTCTGCTAAGATTACCTCCACTCCCGGACTCTTTGCCATTGCCTTCTGAAAGAACACCGGCAACAGCATACGCCTCGGGCTTCCATTGGTAGTAAAACCTCGAGCTGTTGGCAAACTGGTTGGACACACTGGCAATGGTTCTTAAATACCCATTGCTGATCAAATCCTGGCCAAACATCTCGGTTTTTTCTAGCTTGCTTATCCCCAATGTCTTTTGGATGTTTTCGGCAATAGCGGCCCCCGTGGAGACTCTTTCATACGAGCCCAAGATCGCAACTTTGTGGGTGAATTTCGGGGTGTCGGCCAACAACTTGATCATAATGTCTTTCAAATGGGCTTCCGTGTACTCGTCGCCGCCCAAAGTGATGGTCATTTCCTTTTCTTCTTCTTCCTTTTCTTCTTCTTTCGCTTTTTTGCCGTCTTCGCTGGAGTCGGCAGCACTGGCTGCTTTGCCGTCTTCTGTCGGGTCAAGCGACAAGGTCTTCATGTCCTCGGCCACGGTGGTGTTGGATCTTTTCAAACTTGAGGCAGCCGCCACGGTGGAGCCGCCGCCGCCGCCGCCGCCGCTGGCGCTTGAGATAGACGTTGCAGTAGCACTGGCATTCTTGATCTCTTCCGTGACCTTGTCGCGCAACTTGTCCTTGAAATCCTCGGCGGATCTAACTTTGTTGAAATACTTTGCCTTGGCTTTGTCGAGCTGGCCAGTGAGTTTTTCAAATTGCTTGATGTTCGATTTCAAAAAATTCTCGCTGTACTCCACTCTTTCCTTGTGTTTCATGGACCACGCACTGAACGGGAGAATAACGTGCTGGTCAATGTTTTTCGCAATCTCCAAATGGTACTCGCCGTCTTTTCCCAATTGGCCATTGATCCCAAGGAAGGCTTGCTGGGTGGTGCTGATCAAGTTGAGATTCTTGTTAACGTTGGAGGTGAAGCGCTCAGGGAATGCGTAAAGAGAGTTGCCAAAAGCTTGTTCGGCTTGGTGTCTGGCGACAAAGACATTGATGTAGTTTTGGTTCTCTTGACAGCCCAAATGGAGGTTTTCAAAAAGAGTGTTGATACCTGGTTTTCAAAAAAAGTTAGTATGGGGACGACGAGAGAAAAAAAAAGAGTTTTCAATGTACACACCTCCGGCATAGTCGTGGGTCCAGAAACTATCTGAAAGTTTGACCATGGCGATGAAATGGGTGGGTGTTTAAACGATTGTGAAGTAGGTATTTGTAGTGGAATCAAGGGTTTTTGTTTTAGAAAAATAAATTGTGTCATTTTCCNGGTCTAGGCTTGGCCATGTTGTAATCCGGGTATTTTGCGTATTCCCTGGTCCTATTCAGATGGGTATTGTGGGGCACAATGATTACTACATCGATTGAGCACCCGAAGGGAGCTCGCCCTCCTTACGGGAGCTCAATCGATGTAGTAGGTTAAATTACACTCTTAAACACAAAACTAATAAACACTATCCTTCCATCTTCTGAAAATTCTATACAAGCTTAATTGGAACCCTTTTTGTCTCTTCTGATAGGGATTTTGACACCTTGGCCGGCAAAAGCCTTGGACAAGGGAGTGCTGTCCATGACACCAGGAAATCTCTTGGCACTGTAGACTTGGAAAACATCGCTAAACTTGAAATCAAGAATAGGGATAGTTTTCCCAGGAGCATTCATATCGACCACGTCTTCACCGTTATCGATGCTTTCAAAGATGGTGGTTGGACTGAGTTTGAATAATGAAAGTTTCAATTTAAATTGGCCTTCAATTCTGATGGACAAATCTTGCAAAACAAACCAGATGCCCAATTTATTGTTTTCATCGTATAATTTGAAAGCGTTGGTGACGTTGTTACCAATCAAGTTTCTTGTTGGGGCAGGGTCGTCCAATTTGTTGACAAGGGTGACGTTTTCAGAAGTGTTGATTTGGTTATTTAATTCAGTAATATTGAAGGAGCTATTGTTGTTGCTGTTGTTGTTGTTAATGGACAGACTGCCATCATCGTGCATTGGGGCCAAGTACTCTTCGTCATCTTCGTCGTTGGTGGCATCACCGACACCGCTGCCGCCGGCGCCGCCGCCATTGCTGGAATTGCCAGTGTCTTGTAAAGTGTCAACAATACTGAGGTTTTTGGTGCCTCTTGGATCCCATAATTCTGCAATCAACATGTAACATGAGGCGTTGGTGACTTTTTCAGGAGGCACTTCTTGGTTTGTAATCTTATCGAAGATTGTTAACTGAATGCAGGGAGGAGGACTAATTTGTCTTCTATCTTTATCGCCCAACCCGCACATTCTAGCTCTCTGGGGTTGTTGGCGAATGTCCAATTTGTATATGTATTTGTCTATGTAAAGTATTAGTTAATAAAGTTCATCGAGGGGGGGAGCTAAATGGAATAAAAGAGGAGACATACCATCTTCGGAGGAGTTCATGATGAGAGATAATTATGATTGATGATTGATGATTGATTGATGTTGTTGTATTAACTGTATTGCTCTGTGATATAATAAAAAAAAAGGGAAAAGTATATATATATATATATATATATATATTAACAGACTTTTAAACTTGAGAATATTGAGGCTTTCCCTTAAGAACTAGTTAAGAGTTAACGAAGAATGTTGAAGTATGTGAGGAAGAGAAATTGACAGCTTTTACAGATTGTGAATAGTTTTGAGAAGTTGTTTGGGAATCTTTCTTTTTTTGTTTTGTTTGAATGTTCTGTTAGCATTGAAATTGTTATGTAATTATTATGTAATAAAACTATACAAGTATTACATAAACATTATATAATCATTCTAGGGGCCAGAATTGGGTAAAGATCTGAAAAAGAGATTTATTTATTGGAAAAGGCATTTTAGTATGAAAATAAAATATGTATGTAATATATAACATTAAGATATATAAAATATAAGATATATAAAATATAAGATATATAAAATATAAGATATATAAAATATAAGATATAAGATATAAGATATAACCCTCGCAGTTGCATGCTTGATGTTGGAATGTAAGTGTGGGTGGGTGTGGGTGGGTGTCCAGGTGGCAGTAGATTATTGTCACGTCAGTGTCATGTGCCCCGCATTAGGGCTTCTCACTTCAAAAAACATTTGTTTTCTCTTTGTCTTCATGAAAAAGTGAGGGAAGCAAAGTGCTTTTAGCAAATATCCTTCAGTAATCTTCTAATTCACCTTCTCACGAAAAAACACACAAGAAAAATTTTGAAATTTCTCACTTTCAAATTCTTGATACTACTACTAACTGATTGAACTTATCACCAAGGTTATCTACATATTCCACTGGACAATATGGTACGTTCTAGCATTCATTCACAAAGAGGGAATATTTGGGAATCTTTGATATCAGGGGTTGTGCACAACGTGTAACTTGTTGTTGGGGATTTGTATCATATGGGAACATCTATGTATATTATCAAATCACTATCAAGAATAACTATCAAGGGCCTATCAAGGGACTATCAAGGGACTATCAAGGGACTATCAAGGGTCAACGAAATAGATGGACATTAAATGCTAAACAAAGGGTTTGAGTAAGATTCAATGGAGAATTACTTAAATGGGGAGTTTCACATCATATTTATCGACAATCAATAAAACATTGAAAAGAATAAGATTCCACGAACATTACTTGAAGCAAATACACCATCAATTTCTGACAAACTTTTCAAAAAATCATTACGTGCAACCATCATGATGACACGTTCACCTCCAACAAAATCCCCGTTTTGAGAATACTACTAACATTCAACAGAGTGACGCTATTACCATCAGAACCAAAAAAGTCATCACCAACCCACTTCTTGGGAGAATTCAATTTGTCATTGACGTCTTGCACCCAAACAGAGCCGGTGTTTCCAAAGACGAATTGCGTGAAAAATTGGCTGCTTCGTACAAGGTTGCCAAGGACCAAGTCTCCGTGTTTGGCTTCAGACATCAATACGGTGGTGGCAAATCAACTGGGTTTGGTTTGATTTACAACTCCTTGGCCGATTTGAAAAAGTTTGAGCCAAACTACAGATTGGTTAGATACGGTTTGGCCACCAGACCAGAAAAGGCTTCTAGACAACAAAGAAGACAACGTAAAAACAGAGAAAAGAAGACTTTTGGTACCGGTAAGAGAGCTGCCAAGCACAAGGCCAAGAGAAACGCTGACTAAATTTAATCTTTATACTTTAAGGAATAATAATAACTCATATACATGTAACTAACTATAAACATATTTTATTGAGATATTTTTTTTTTCATCTATTTTCATGTAAACAATTATAGAATGTCAGTAGCCTTTAATCGAGGACCGGTCTGCGGCGTTGGCAACTGCTCCTCGCGTCTCTGGAGAACCATAGAGGGCCGCAAGGTGTGCCAATACGGCCATGTGCGCGAAAACGAGGTCGAGATAGATGAAGAGGACGGAGACGTTCTCATGGCGACGAATAAAAAGTTTCTGCATCAAGGCTTCTATTCCCAGGACGACTACAACGCCGGGGCCCCACTGGGCGTGTTCAGCTCCCAGGAGTTTGCAAGCAACTTGAAAGAGTCCAGGCGAAGACACGACAAGAAAGTGCGTGGTGCCGAGGCTCGCACCGTCTTTTTAAAGTGCTACCAAATCGTGCTCAAGCTGCAGTTGACGTATTTGCAACAGAACATGGGGCTCCCCCAACAGGCCACCAGCGTCCTCAAAGAGCTCTGGATTGTGTACTTGCAGTCGGAGTTTCCCCTGCCCCGGCTAGTGCACACGCTTGTTCTTTGCTACATCACCTGCTTGGTGCTCGAGTCCCCCATTGACGTTTCCGACCTTATCCAGCTTTCTGCCGTGAACAAGATCCCCTACATCCGATCGTCGGTGGTGCTACCGGCGCAGCTCTACTACTCGCTCCCGTTCAACTACATCTCCATCTTCCAGCCCCGCAAACCGGCCTACAACAGCGAGTTCTACAACGAGTTCCAGCACGTGGTGGCGAGGCTTGGGCTCCGCTTGGACCTGCACATGTTTGGAAACTTCAAGATTCCGCACCAGGCCACCCTTCTTCGAGTGATTGAAGCGCTTCGGCTCCCAAGAGAGGTGTTCCCCATTGTGACAAAGCTTCTTGAGCTACTTGAAACCGACAAGGTCAATGTATTTCTAAACACCACCGACAACCTGCACCTTGCCTACCCTTGCTTCCTGGATCCCGAGGCCTTGAAGGTAGACACGCTCTTGAGAGTGCCCCAGATCCGCTTGATCTGCTTGGTCATCTCGGCTGCAAAGTTCTACTTTGCCTGCTCGGGCATCATTGGCGGGAAAACACGACGCAAGATCGACCCGCAGTTGCTCCATCTCACGGAGGGGCTCAAGATCTTCAGGGTTTCCAAATGGATGGAGCTCCTTCTCAAAAATAAGTTCAGCCAGAATAACAACAACAGCAACAACCACTTGGACAACGTCTTGATATACCTCTACAGTTTCGGCCACCAGCACGAGCAGTCTCAGCTCCTCGACCTTCTTTTCGACGCCGACATCACCCGCCAGGACCCCACCCACGGCATCTCCACAACCTTGGAGCAGTACCTCCAGTGGTTTGACACCAACTTGGCGCGCTCGGCCGAGCACCAGCTCTCCATCTCCGACAAGCTTCTACTAAACATCTTCAACTTTGACAGGAACCCGTACAAGGTAATGACAAATCTTGAAGAGAATCAGATCCCGCCAGGGCAGGATGAGGTGGACCTTTACTACAGAGTCTCAGATCAAGCCCCCCCGGTGCACCCGGGGACAATCTTGTTGGCAGAGCTGATGATGCTAGGAGAATTGGCAGTCATGTACGGGGTCGGCTTTGCCGACTTGAAGAGCTGCTACAGAAGATGGTCCGAGCCGTTGGTGGACCACCTCTTTCACCAATACGGTTAAATTATCACTTACATATATATATATTAGCTTATTTTTTTTTTTTTTTTTTTTTTTTTATCACCCTGTAATGCTTCAGCCCTACCGCATCGACCTCGTAGACGGCGAGAACTTGCACGAGGCGGCCCGGGTGCTCCAGCAGGCGTTTGCAGACGACGCGTTTGCACAGTACTATCTCCACCACGTGCGCCGGCACAACGTGGCGCGTCTTGGGCTCGACCTCTTCAAGCTCAACTTGAAGTACTATCTCAGCAAGCCCGACCGGTACGTGGTGGTGGCGTTTGTCGACCAAAAGTCAAGCGAGATGGTGTGTGTTTCGTCCTGGAAGGTCCCCGTGGGGTCGGGGATCGGGCAGGGCCGCCCTGTGGGTAAGCCCGCGGGCAGGCTTGCCAGCGCCTGGACCACGGCAAAGTCTCTTTGGAAGCTCCGGCTCGAAGGGCTCCGCAAGGTGGACTTAGTCAGGGAGGCCACATTGAACGCCCAGAGGATGTTGAGCATCGAGGAGGACGACGCCAATGTAACCTCCCCGCTGCCGTTCTACCAGCTCGATTTGCTCGGCACCCACCCAAAGTACCAGAGCTTGGGCTACGGCACCGAGATGGTGCGCTACATGGTGGGCCACATCCGGCGGGATTATACGCAATTGAGGAGAACGCGCTTCTTGGAGCACTTAAGGCACTGCGATTACTCAGCATCAAACACGGCAGAGCCGCCCATCGTGGTGGTGGCCAGCACCGCCGCAAACGTCCGTTTTTACACACACAGCTTCAGGTTCACCGAGTTTGCAACCGCGTTCTTGGTCAACGACGAAATACGCCAGATGGTGCGCGAGTCAGGGTCCCGGTTCCAGGACAGCTTGGCGCCGCACGGGGGCGAGCCCTGCTTGTTCATGAAGTTGATGGTCTTGAACAGAACGTGTCTCGAGCCCCAGGAGTTTTCTTTCACTTAGCCTTTAATAGATTATCAAATGACATGGTACTTTTCCACTTGTCTGTCAATGGCAATGTCCAACCTCAAGTTCGCTTCTTTGCCAGGAAGCAACCCGCGATCTAACCGACGATAGTAGAGCTTATATAGAGGGAAGTATCTATCGACAAACTCTTCCACCTCTTGCGGAGACATGCCGCGGCCTTTGTCCTTGATCAAGTTGGTCTCCTGCTCAAGGCGCCACTGGTAAATGTTTGTCAAATCGTCGGTGCTAATGAAAATAAACCGGTGGAGATACCCCGCAGGGCCCCAAAACTTCTGGTACTTGGCCAACAACTCGTTGATCACCGAGATCTGCTCGAACGACACCGCCCGCAAC
This sequence comes from Saccharomycopsis sp. UWO(PS) 91-127.1, assembly GCA_002895615.1. Classification (NCBI taxonomy): domain Eukaryota; kingdom Fungi; phylum Ascomycota; class Saccharomycetes; order Ascoideales; family Saccharomycopsidaceae; genus Saccharomycopsis; species Saccharomycopsis sp. UWO(PS) 91-127.1. Next base: position 861,007 of record JNNM01000005.1, read on the forward strand.
ATTTGCGCAATCTCCTTGGATTCTGCACCCTCAATGGCGCGGTCCCACCCAGCGTGCAATGCCTCCTTGGTTGCAAACGGCTCAAACCCAACAAACCATCCTTCCAAAATCACAACGTCAACGCTTGCGTCGCCCACTTGCTGCCACTCTTCCACGGGACACCGGTCGCCCTCGCCGCTGAACTTGGATTTGTCGTACTTTGGGATCCGGTAATGCGTGCGGCGCAGTCTGATGCTGTCCATAGTCTGCTCAAGAAGATCAAGCGAGTGCGTGCCTGGAAGGCCCCTGCCGTCGGTGACCAACGCGCAATTCGCATACCTCGACGCGAGTGCCTTCTGTTCCGCATGGGTGAGATAAAAGTCGTCAATGGAGACGCTTATTGTCTTGAGTTGTGGATACTGGGCTTGCAAACTCACGGTCAAGTGTTCGCAAAGATACGATTTCCCAGAGCCTTGGGGACCAGACACCCCAACAATCAAGGGAGACCCTGAGAAGTCCCAGGCATCAATGGTGCTACCAAGATACTTAAGGGCAATTTCGATGGACATATCGTATTTAATGGAAATGTATGAATGGAATGTCTTGATATATATATATATATATATATAATAATAAGTGTGTTCTTTTTTTTTTTTTTTTTTTTTTGTCTATAATGTTTTTAGATGACCTTCTTGCTTTTCAACTCGGAAACCAACTCGTCAACAGAGTTGAGGATTCGTCCGGCACTTCTGGCAGGCGGCTCGGACACCTTTAACGTCTCGAGTCTGTTGTCGTTGAGCAAGTCCTGCAACCCGAGCAGATCCAACTGAACAATGTTGGATGGCTTCTTTTTGGCCTTCATCAACTTGGGCAATGACACATATCTCGGGATGTTCAATCTCAAGTCCGTGGTGACAACCAAGGGCAACGTCGAGCGCACGATGCTGGACCCACCGTCAATCTCCTGGTGAACCGTGATTTCACTGGTGGCCTCGTCAATCTCCACTTTGCCGGCATTCAACGCCTGTGGCCAGTCCAAAAGCCCTGCAAGTAGCTGGCCAGTCTGGTTCGAGTCATCGTCGATCGCCTGCTTGCCCATGATGACCAAGTTGGCGTTGCTGTCCCTCACCATCTTGCTCAAGATCTTGGCAATCGACAAAGGTTGCAAGTCCGATGACGACTTGCCATCAACCGACACCAACGTTGTGGTGTCCACCCCCTTGGCAAGACAGTTTTTCAAAATCTCCTCCAGCTTCTTGGGCCCGACCGTCACAGCATGGATGCTCTCGACTGCAGACTTGTGTGTCTCCTTGATCTTCAAGGCCTCTTCAATCGCAATATCGTCAAACGGGTTGATGGAAAACTTCACCCCCGTTGTCTCCACCCCGGTGTTGGCCTTGTTGATGCGGGGCTTGATGGCCGCGTCGATGGTTCTCTTGACAGGAACAAGAATTCTCAATTTGGAGGCCATGTCGATTTTCCGAGGATTCTAATATAGCTCTTTCTGACTTTGTCCAGGGAGCGTTCAAGCGTTGTATATATAGTATATATAATATATATATATATGACTAACCGTGAAATTTTTCTGCCTTCCGAGCGCACGTTGCGAGCCCTGCGCGGTCCTCTCCATCATGTACAGAGATTGTCTACAGAACGGCTGGATAGATAAATGCCTGAGGGGGGCGCAAGAGAGAAGCCCGGTGAGGTGCAACCTGCTGCTTTGTCAGGCCATCATCAAAAGCCGCGAACGCTCTACTACAGCCCTACTACCATTGTGTCAAAAAGGAAAAACTTTGAAAGCAATCATCCTCATCTGGATGGTGGCTTCAATGCTATGTACACTCTGTTTCCCTACTGCACAACCGTACATTTCAATCTGTTTACAAATTGCACTCGCTGATCTGATTTTATTTGATTTCCTTACTTTACACAAAAGCTTTTCACAACTTTTTGGCATATCCATGATTTATAAAATAATGTTCTTGATTCTAACCTTGACGACACTTGGCGCAGGGCCATCATCATCACTTTCATTCGCATATCTCATTTTATACGTCTTCAACAATGGAAATCGCTAGCTTACTTACAACCACAATTCCCTCCAACGCATGCGCATCCCCCATCGCTAAGATTGTCAAACAAAAAAAACACCGCAAGACATGTTCGTCTTCTTCTCTCAAGCATCCAACCCCCTACAAGCCAAGAAGACAAAGCCAAAGCATCACCTCTGTCCCCAAGATTTCCAAGATCCTCGATTTGATCAGCCATTCTCCAGACAAGGTAGATCTCTTTTCAGACTGCTTGATTGAACACGTTCGAGAGCATTTCACCCTGGCTTGCGAGAGAAGCGACGCCATGCTCGAGCTCGCGGAGATCATCAACAAGTACAGAGAAGAGTACAGAAGCACCGAAAGCTTTCCCTTTTCGTATGAAGACTCTTTGGAAAACCTCAACCTTTCAAGAGCGCGCACCATCACCAGAAGAAGATCCTGGCCTGGGCTTCAGAAAATATACTCCTCCGCCGCGGGGGGCCGCAACAGGAACAGCATTGGCGGCATCCCGCAACTATCAAAGACTAGAACTTTGCCAAAACGCTTGTCGAGAACTAGCAACGATGGGTATTCTCGAGAACTGTCGTTCCTGACACAGCTGCCGCAGTCGCCTCACACCCCGGGCCCGGGCCTGGGCCTGGCCCTGGCCCTGGAACTGACATTGACGTCGATCTCACTAAGCAAGGCCATGTACAGGCTGAAAAACCCCGTGAGACAAGGGCTTTGTGTACAGTGTGGGGTCACCACAACCTCTCAGTGGAGAACCTACCACAAAATGGATGGCCATGTTTGCAACTCTTGCGGCACGTTTGTGAAAAAATTGGAAAAAAGATATGGAGCTGAGAAGGCCTGGACAATATTTAAGACCATGAAGAGCGAGGGCAAACAAAACATGAGATCTATGAAGGATATTTCTCAGATGTTTAACTGAATGTTTTCCTTTGCTTTTGCTTTTGCTTTTCTTTTGCTTTTGCCTTTGCTCTTTCTTTTGATTTTTGATCTTTGATTTTTGTTTTATGCTCTTCAAAAGTTTCTACCTATAATACATAATACGATATAAGACTGTAGTAGAGTTCTAGGCAGCAGTACAGTTGTATATTCTCTAATAGCATTTCACCCATCGTTGCCCTCAGCCCAGCTCATGCATGATGAGAAAAAAAAAAGCCAAACCAAACGAAAAAACAAAATAAGAATAAGTAAACTATTATTGCTTTATTTGATGATCCAAACATGAACACAGAGTTATCTATAGAGCAGACGAACCAGATCCGGATCCAGCTTGGTTTGAAACCGATACCCGTCGGCGACACCAAGTTGGCCGAAGGCGCGGGAGATGGCAACACCGTTCAGACATCAAGACCCGTGACGGAAATCGGACAGAGAGAGAAGAAGAAGAAGAAGCCAGAAGCTCCAGCAGCTTCCCGTCTTCGATCTAATATACTGGAAACAGACATTGGAGACGCCCAGATATTGGTTTTGAAAGATGCCGACATCCTCAATGAGGACCAAGACGAGCTCATAATGGAGGATGAGACCATTGAAAACGGTCGTAAAGAGAAAACCCAGTTCGATGGTGGAGATGATGATGACGATGACGATGACGACGACAACGAGGAACAGGAAGACTATTTTAGAGTCGGGGAGGCAAAAATCAAGTTGAAGCTCAATAAATCAACGACGCAGAGGGACAGACTAGACAAGTTGAAAGACATGGCACAAGCTGGAAATAAAAGATTGGAAACGTTGGAAGATTCCGAGGGAGTTGCAGAGGATGATGCTGATGATGTGGGTATGATTTTAAAGTCAGACTTTGTTGGTTCGACCAAGAAGGCAAAGTTCAAGAAAAAGCTAAAGGCTAAACTGAAAAAGAAAGCTCATCAACAGACAAAGCTTGAGAATTTGAAAGAGGACGAAAGTGGGGAGGAAAAAATCGACCTTAATCAGCACGTTGAACTAGATGCCGAGGCAAAAGACGACATATTCGATAAAGAGGAGGACTTCCAGAAAAGTTTGGCTGAGAAAAGGGCGAAAATCAACAAACTCAAGCAAAGCGTGGCGGTGAAGCGGCCAAAACTTGACGGAAGCTCAGAGGAAAACGGAATTCACAAGAAGAGGAAAATAGATCAGTTATTGGAAGATGAGGAGGATGAAGGGCTAGTAGTATATGCCAACAGTGAATTTTTGAGCAACATTCGGCAAAATGTTCTCCTGAATGAAGATGCTGATAGTGTTGCTGAAGATGATATCGATGCTAGCCCTGCTGCTGAAACGAATATTAAGGAAGAATTGGGTATTCAGGAAGATGCAAGTGCTGAAAACGACAAGTCAGTTAGTCAGCCAAACTTCAGCTCAACTGGTCTTTCATCCACCCTTGCCTTTTTCCAGAGCAATTCCATGTTGAAACTCGACGAGGAAACAAAACTCAAAGAAAAAGAGAAGGCAAAGCAACAACGGTTAAAGTCCAGATTGAACTTACTCAATGCATTATCTACGGATGCTACTACACCTGCTGTTGAGAAAGAACTCAAGGATTACAACCCAGAAATCAACATTACGTACACAGACGATGATAACAATCTATTGAACACAAAAGAGGCTTACAAGCACTTGTCACACAAGTTCCATGGCAAGGGGCCAAGCAAGAAGAAGCAGATGAAGTTGTTGGCAAGGAAGCAGAAGTCGTCTTAGAACTGCTCATGGCTGGCCGTGGCTGGCCTGTTGGTTGGTAGGCGGCTTTCGTTGCAGGGTTACCCCATCTGTGCTACTCGATGGGAAAAAATTTTTTTTTTCTAGGTTTTTCGCTCCTTCAACAGAGAAGTATAAAAAGTATATTGGATTCCTTCTCTTCTGACTTTCTCTTCTCTTCCATGGCAAACCTTCCTCTATTTCCAAGTCTTCACTAAAACAAACAAAAAAGAATGGGAAGATGATGGAGGGGCAGTTGCGATTCTTGCTTCGTTAATTATGTGCCAAGTGTTCAAATGGTATGTTTTTTATCAATAGACTTCTATTTGCAAGATTTGATGGTTTGGCTGTTTGCCTTGCGCTACAGCCTCTGACGTGATGATATAGTTTATACTTCTTTCTCTACCCTATTCGAAGATGACGAGATGATTGAAAACGTTTGTCTGTTCTGCTTTTGGGATTTGCATCCCATCTTGGCATTGCAGACTTATACTTGCCAGTACTTTGGACTCTGATCTTTCAGGCCATCAAATGAATTGCTTCTAGAAGGACTCTTTTGTTCTCTGTTCTTGTTACTAACTTCAAGCTTAAGGTATGTCAATATATCGATTCAATGTTTTCAATAGAAGGTGGGAAATGTTCTTATATGATGAAAATTTTTTTAAACATTCGCAGTTTCCACGGTAGCGTGCGACTGAACCCATCGACAGCACATCAGTGACCGCCAATTACTTCCTTAGAAGTCTGATAAAAGTACCTCTGCCTTCTATTTATCATTTCGATCTGGTAAAAACTCACAGATTTACTAACCAACGATAGAATTTCATTCACTAGACTTTGTATATTATTATGCCTAATACAATTTTTGCTACTATTAATGTACTATCAGCGGGACGAGCAATTGATGTTGTCTCGTTCAAGTCAGTCTGTAGCAGACCAACTGGCTAACTGAAAACTTTTCGACCTGCTCGTGGAGTCGGGTAGCCTTGATTTGGATATGAAAATATCACAAAATAAAAATATAGACAATTTGTAAACAACAAGAAAGAAGCATATAAATCACTGCACAAATTTCAAGAATGACCACCAATACGTCAAGTGGCTCAACGGCCAGTAGCAGTACCAATTTGGCGTCCCTGTCATGGTCTTTTGAAAACGCAATCAACGTAATTCAAAGCGAGCAAATCGAATTCCAACCTGCGTTGAAAACTTTTTTGGATTCCAGGAGACCTATCTTGTTGAACCCTTTGAGATTCTTTCGACCATTCTCTCCCAAGACAACGGTGACCCAGGCCCAACTTGATTCCGGGAAAGTGAGAATCGACGGTGTCGAGTACTCGTGTCCCAAACAATTCGAACACAACATAGATCACATTGACTCGTTAGCAGAGAGATTGAACGTGAGCACAGACCAGGCAGCAAGGGTGATTTTTCAAGTAAACGAGAGACAGTTGTTAGATGCAGGCTTTGTCAATGGTCTCTCTGAACATCCACATTTAATGCCAAGAAAGGAGCACCTGCTGCCCACCAATAAAAGTCTCAAGAATTTATACAATCCCGCTAGCTTGTTCTACGCCATGGAAATACTTCGGGAAAGAAGACAGCTATTCAAATTGACAATAACGATATTCCAATTCCAGTATTTAAGCCAGGAGTTTGAAAGTTTTGTGGATGAAGTGATTGCAAGCTTGAGCTCCAATGATGCTGCCAATCATATTATATCATGCTTGGACTATTTCATCGATCTTGTTTACTCCAGGGGAAACTCAAGTGCTGCTGACCCTGAGAAACTGCCCAATGAGATGGATGATGAAGAACAACTCGAAATCAAGCAAGCGTTTGATTCCATAATGGTGAAAGAAGGCCTCTTAAGTTTTTCAGAAGGCTTGCAGTTGTTGATCCAGTTGCTTCTTGTGATAGACGTGAAGAGTGAAGTTGTTGAAAATTGGATCAAATTAATGAACAAAACACAATACTTGACCAGTTTTCCTGACACTGACAATTCTGGAAATTTCCACAAAACTATAAACAATTTAGGGGTACTCGTCACTCTACTACTTTTTGGCTTGGATGTCAATGAGTCGTTCTTCAATGTCGAGGCACAGTATTTAGAAAACAGCAAACTCCAGGAGATCACTAATGAATCTATAATGCGAAACGAGAGCACTGCAAGCCCGTTGGTGATATTTTCTTGGGGGCTAGTGAATTACTCAAGAGGTATTTTTCTTGAAAATGGTGATCCATCAGGGAGTGCAATCGCCTTCAACAACTCATTTTTCATGGAACAAGCCCAGTCAAAGGGTAACCTTTATGAATTGATTGACGACCTTAATGAATGTCTCAAGTTTGAAACCACTTTTGGCAACATTTTGGTAGCGTTCAGCAAAGCTTGCATTCCGATGGTGGTCTTTGATGGTACAACATGCTCCAAGCTATCTCATTTTTTTCAAAATATAAATGCCTCAGCTCTTGGTATGACTCCTGAGCAAACCCACCAGACTCTTGTTGAAAGTTTTCTCACAGATAGTGTGATTTTGCGACTAATCAATCTTTTGAAGTTGAAAATACCTGAAGACTTGGGTTCTTTGTCCAGTTTGATAATTCTTTTGGCGATTGATGGACCAGTTGCCAATATCATCTTATCGAGGTTGAACACATACTTTCATTTCTTCAGAAATGGTGAAATAGAGTTTAGATCAAACGACCAAGGCGCGGGCGTGGGCCAGGATATGGTTGTCCTCAACAAGTCATTGAAAGTGAAGCCAATTTTCAGCTCTATGGAAAATGACGAATTCTTGTGGTTCGATCCTGGCACCAAAGGTAAAGTGTTGTTTCAAAGCATGGGTGCACAATTGGCCAACACAGAGCACACCAACAATGAAATTCTTGATAATAACAAAACCAGCAAAGGCGCTCAAGTTGATGGGGAAAACTCCAATAACTCCAATGAACTTTTGAAAAGCAGTGCTAACGATGGTGAAATAGAGAAGGCAGTTGAAATCAGTAAAATCAATAACAATGGAGAAGTAAATGCTATTATCTTGGAGTATGATTACAATGGCTGGTCCATGATCGGCAAGGCGTTTGAAAACTTGATTGATGGGGTATCAATGATGGAAATCAATGAATTAAATAGTTTTCCTATTTCAATGTCCTTGACGGAATCATCTTCTTTCAATCTTGCACCAGAGGAGATAACAACCAGACAATTGATTGATCACATTTTGAGACTCTTAGCTTCAGTTGTGGGGAGCACCACTAGTGTTGAAGAGCTCGACGTTTTCATGAACTCTTTCTCTTTGGCAACGACTGGCGACATCTTTGAGACCGTTTTGAGGGTGTTGAAATTATCCTTGCAAACCAAGGATATTCCCAGATTGACCCTTATCAACAACTTACTTAGGTCTTTGCTTCGTGTTGGAGATGGCCCAAGCAAAGGATACTCAAAGGAGGTGTGGTCTATTTTGATCAAGGCGAATTACTTTGGGGTCAGTCGCAATGGATTGGGTGGCATGGGTGGTGATATCTTGAATGACAACAATATGCTCTTGAGTGTGATATTCGCTCTTGAACAATCAAAAGGTGACTACCTGTTCAGCATATCGTTGGTAGGTTTGGCAGATGTTTTGGCGGTGGATGCGTTGTCGATCGATAACGCTCTGGCGTCAAACAATATATCATTGAAAATCAAGGACGAGATTATCACCAAGCTAACAACGTTCTTCTTGACCAGCTTTGAGAACTTGATGGGCTGGAAGTTCAAAGAAGATTATCAAAGATTTTACTTGGGTTATGAAATTGCATTGTTTTTCACCAAGATTTTGTCAACAGTTTTTTGCATTGAGTTGAATAATCCCAACCTGACCATCAGGAAAAATGACCATGAGTTCAACCCTACTTTTGTGTTGAAACACTCATGCATCAAAATCACAAACTCATTTTTGAGCAGACAGTCGTTTGACTCCCTTTGCGTGAAACCTATTGAAAGGGCGATCATCAATTTGGTGCTGGTGCATCTCACAATAAAGAATGAGTACATGGAGCGTGACGACAAGACAAGCATTTACTATGAACGCTTCATTTATTCTATTCTCGAGTTTAGCAGATTGTTGATTTCTTTAAGACGGACTATCTTGAACCAGCAGATTTCGATTTTGGAGATTATGATTCTTTCCAATATGAAAAACTTGATCAAGGTCTACTTGAAATATCCAAAGCTCAAGTTGCAGGTCATGCCTTTGATCATTGAGGTGGTGAAAAGCGTATATGGCTCTGATCAGAGTGGCGTTGATAACAATGGCCCTGACGAGCAACAAGTTGCCTTGGCAAATCAACAAAAGTCTTCGTTGTTATCTTACATGGGGAGCAAATGTTCCAAGGTGTTTTTGAACGCGTTGATGATCGATCTTGAAGGATCGATGATTGACTTTGATTTGAAGAACTGCTTGTATGATTTCTTTGCAACCATCATGGAGATGAAGCAGGAAGGTCTCTCTGTTTTACTCATAAACGGCGTCAATGCCAGCGACAACAAGGCAGGATCAGTCACAACTGCCGGCCTGCAGCTGAGCGGGTCGAGATCTATTTTGAAAGTGTTGAAGGAGAACGTGATCAATTTGGACAAATTACCCAAAACTTTGGCAATCCATTTGTTGGATGCGCTTAGTTTCTCTTTCAACTCGTGGTCCACGTCGCAAAGATTTTCGGAAGATGATGTCAAGTTTGTTGAGAGCATCACAAAGTATCTCATTGATAACTTTGAAGAGCTATATGAGGGCACATCATCGGGCGATATGGATGTCTTATTTGAGGACTTTGGTGAGACCGTTGACAAAACCATTGAAAAGTGCTACAAAGTCAAGTTGATATCCAGCATTGGCGAGATACTTGCATTGCATTTGTTTAGTTGTTCCAACCCCATGATCATCAGGCCAATTTTAAACATGTTGGAAAACAAGAAGTTTTTGAAGCAGTACGCATCAAAGCTTTTTTCGATTCATGGCTACGACTCCAATTTGCATTTGAAAACCCATACGAATTTCAGCAAGTTTTTCCCTGGGTTCAAGTTGGAGGAGTTTCGAAGAACCAACTTGGGGAAGAAAAGACGGTATGGCTTGAACACAGTGTACAATCTTGCGTTGATGGACAAGTTGTTTGGCAGCAGCGATGAGTGGAATGGCTTTTCCAAGAATGACGTGATATTGACAGGGTTGAACTTGCAGTATGTGTCGGCGCAAACCAGCTTGATCAAGTCGTGGGGTGCGTTGGTATCCTCGTATGTTCGATTCAAATCCAGTGAAAGCACCAGTGCGGTGTTCATTGAGATGGCTGGAATGCTCTTATCGATAAACAATGAGGAGGGTGTGCCTGCTCCATCTTTCAAGGAGATTTATTTGGAAAGGGTGGAGTTGGCGTTCTTTTTGGTGTACAATTTGAACAATGGCGGTACAGGAGGGAACCATAAAGCGGAGCAGCAACATCAACAAAAGGAAGAAATTCAACAACAACAGACTATCACAGATGAACAGGTTAGCAATTTGTTTGAGGCGGTTGTCAAGTCGTTGCTTTCTGAAGAGGTGAATTTTATTGTCAGCTTGTCCAATAGTGATACCAAGGCGTACCGTTCGCTATTGAGAATCTTTTTGATGACCTTGAACTTGTGCACCACAAAAGCCTATCTTTTGGAGAAGACTCCGTTGTTGCTTACTGACTTGTTCAGCAAGGTGATTGCATCTGGCACCAAGTATCTCATCATCAATGTGCAGAACGAAATGAACGACCTGTCAAGCAGCAGCACGGGGCCCGCTGGCCCGCCAAGCAGCGTTGCCTTGAGCAAGCTTGAGGATTTGTTATTGATGATTGCGATATTCAAGTCGTTTACCGCCATCAAATTTTCCTCAAAAGTGTACGACGACTTGTCGATATCGTTGAACACCAATGAAACCATCAAATATGCCAGTGAGTTGTACAGTTGTTCTGGGTCGATGCTCATTGATGGAGAGCCGGTGTTTGCTCAAGTTGCTTTGATGTACATTACCGAGATGATATCTGTGCCTGTGATTGCAGAACAGTTTTTGGAGAATGGGCTATATTCAGTGTTGATCAATAGTCCAATCTCGATGGAGATCCACAAGCGAGGCAACATCAGATCAACGGACTTGAAACCAAGATACCATAACATTTGGAGCAACGGTCTTTTGACGATTGTGTTGACGTTGTTGAGCAAGTTTGGGCCACGGGTGATTTCCTTGACGTGTGTTTTCTTGAAGCATTTTGAGAAGCAAATCTCCTTCACCTTGACCGACTGGTCGAAGGATTCCTTGGTGATAACCACCCCGTTGATCCACGAAACGGGCCAGTTGATCATGTTGTACAAGGGCTTGAACATGATGAATTATCGGGAGTACATTGGCATCAGCAACAGCCAAAGCTTTTTCCCCGGGTTGGACACCGCCAAGCAAAGACAGAAGTTGGCGGACAGCTTCAACCATTTGCTCACGCACCCCAAGTTTTTGCAATCGCGGATTGTCATGACTGCTTCCGAGCCCACCATGAGCGAGTTGGACGGCGAAAGCTCGGTCTTGGGCGATGTGTCGTCCATGTCCAGCAACACCAGCTACAGCACGTCGTCTTCGGCGTCTTTTGTGCATGCTGGAAAGGGCAGGGCCAAATTGGCCAACAAGTTGGCCGGGGAGATCAGGGAGTTGGTGGAGTCGCTCAGCGAGATATAAAAAGCCTTCTACGCTTTGTTTAAAGTGATCCGTTGAGGGGGTGATTAAATATATATAGCAGATGATTATCATAAACCAGAAGTAAAGCATAAACAAAAACAGAAAGAGAAAAGCAAAATGAGAAAAAAGTAGTGTATGAGTATGAACTAAAAATTATCGTTAGTGTTGGTCATGCAGTTGATGCTAGGACGTGAGATGTTTTTTTTTTTTTTTTTTTTTTTTAATTTGTGATAAGTTTTTCATTTCTTTTTTTGCTTTTAGAGAAAGAAAGCTGAAGCCGCGAAGCCGTTTATTTGTTGGCGTACTTTTCACGGTATGTCTTGGCAGCAGTGACCATGTTGGTCAATTGCTTGGTGACTTCTTCCCAGCCTCTGGTCTTCAAGCCGCAATCCGGGTTGACCCAGAACTTGTCGGCTGGGTAAACCTTCAAGATGTCGGCAATTCTCTTTTCAAACTCCTCGACTGGAGGAACTCTTGGAGAGTGAATGTCAAACAAACCCAACCCAATGTGGTTTGGATAGGTGGAGAACTCGGAGATGTAGGCAGGGTCGTCCTTCTTGGAGAACTCAATGGAAACAACGTCGGCATCGAGCGCCTTGATGAAGGAGGAGTCAAAGTCAGAGTAGCAAAAGTGCGAGTGGATTTGGGTCTTGTCCTCCACACCAGAGGTGGCAACTCTGAAAGACTGGGCGGCCCACTTGTAGTACTCGGCTCTTTCTTGACCGGCTCTCAATGGCAACCCTTCTCTAATGGCAGGCTCGTCAACTTGAATGACTTTAATGCCGGCTTTTTCCAAGTCGTTGACCTCGTCTCTCAAGGCAAGGGCCAATTGCAAAGACTGCTCTTGTTGGGAAACGTCAACTCTTGGGAAAGACCATCTGAGACAAGTGACTGGACCAGTCAACATACCTTTCACAGGCTTGCTGGTGATGGATTGTGCGTAAACGGATTCTTTAACCGACATGGCCTTTGGTCTGGAAACATCGCCAATGATGATAGGTGGTCTGACATATCTGGTACCGTAAGATTGCACCCAACCGTTGGTGGTGAAGGCAAACCCAGTCAATTGTTCACCAAAGTATTGAACCATATCGTTACGTTCTGGCTCACCATGGACAAGAACATCCAAACCAACTTCTTCTTGGAACTTGATGACTTTGCTGATTTCACTTTCAATAAAAGATTCATAATCGGCAGCAGACAAAGTGCCCTTTGTGAAGGCATTTCTCTTTTTTCTAATGTCAGAAGTTTGTGGGAATGAACCAATAGTGGTGGTTGGGAACAATGGCAAGTTCAATGATTTTTGAGATGCCAATCTGGTTGGGAACGGAGAGCTTCTAGAGTCCAATTTTTGAGATGCATCATCAACCAACTTAAGACGCTCTTGAACTTTTGGATCAGTGGTGTGCTTAGATTCGGATCTGGCTTTCACAGAGGCGGCATTGGCTTTCAAAGCTTCTTCAACAGCAGCCTTGTCTTTGCCAGCAATGGCTTTGGCAACAACAACAACTTCGTTCAACTTTTGAGTAGCAAAAGAAAAGAAATCCTTGATTTCCGGGTCCAATTTCTTTTCGTTGGTCAAATCAACAGGAGTGTGTAACAAGGAAGAGGAAGTGGCAACAACAACTTTAATGTTTTTACCTTCAACTTTTTTGGAAGCAGCCTCGACAAATTTGATGGCAGCAGACAAATCAGCTTTCCACACATTTCTACCATCAATGATACCAACAGACAAAGTTTGACCGTCTTTCAAAATGGAAATGACATCGTCCAACTGTTCTGGAGAACGGACAAAATCAAAGTGGAATCCAGAAACTGGCAACCCGGTGATGGCCTTGATGTTTGGAACAACAGTACCAAAGTAAGAAGCAATGGTCAATTCTGGAATAGAAGCCTTGTGGGAAGCAAAGAATTCGTAAGCGGTCTTGAAAGCAGCCTTCACTGGTTCTGGCAAATCCAAAACAAGAGCTGGTTCATCGATTTGAACATCAGTAGCACCGGCTTTTTTCAAATTGGACAACAATTCAACATAAACTGGCAACAACTTGGACAACAAAGTGATTGGCTCCAAGTCTTGAGCGTCTCTGTCGGCTTTACCCAAGAACAACAAAGAAACTGGACCAACAATGACTGGTCTGGTTTGGATGCCAAGAGCCTTGGCCTCCAAGAATTCATCAATAGGCTTGGACCCAGTCAACTTGAATTCGGTGGAGTTGTCAAAAGTAGGTCTGACGTAATGGTAGTTGGAGTCAAACCATTTGACCATTTCTGAAGCTGGAACGTCAACTTCACCCTTTTGCAAACCTCTACCCATGGCGAACAACAAGTCCAACGGCTTCAAGTTGTATTTGACATATCTTTCAGGAACAACGTTGAACAAAATAGAAGTGTCGAGAACGTGATCGTAGAACGAAAAGTCGTTGGACGGGATGATGTCAACACCAGCGTCCTTTTGCAATTTCCAGTTGTGGGCTCTGATTTCTTGACCAACCTTGACCAAATCTTCATACGAGATCTTGTCGTTCCAGTAACCTTCGGTGGCTTTTTTCAATTCACGCAAAGCACCAATACGTGGGAAACCTAAGACGGCAGATTCAACGGACATTGTAGTAACTTATAAATGAAATTTGATGATATATAGGATAATAAGTTGAAGAAGAAGAAGGAAGAAGAAGAAGAGGAAGAAGAAGAAGAACGAAATAATTTTCAGATTTTTGTAAAAACTTGAACAACAAACAAGGGATAGTAATTTTATTCCCACATTTTTCACTGTTTTTTTTTTTTCGTTCTTGTCGTAGAAAATGTTAAACGAAGCGTGCAAATGCGCGAAATTTCCTCGAGAGATTTTCAGATGGGCCCCAACAAAATAAACCGCAGGCCCAGAACAGCCCCCCCAGAGAAGGCCAGAGCAGGCCCAGAGAAGCTGCTAAAAAGCCGTTAGACGTGTCATCATATCAAATGTGATGGCAAGGGCACTCTTTTTGGTACCTTTGCAGTATATCTTCAAACAGTCAAATGTGTTCTTGCTCCACCTTTTATCGCCGCCTGGTAGTGACGCCCACCATATTGGTATATGTATCCATATGTATATGCATGTATATTCATGTGCATACATGTATATATAGGTATTGTGATGTAAGACACTGTATGGAACACATCTTCATGCACCATGCACGATCACGAGCGATGGGGCACCATCATCGGAAAAAAGTTGAAAAAATTCTTTTTATGATGGCGATGATCCGGGTTTCAAGAGTACGCAGAGTACGCAGAGTACAGAGTAGACCCCCCCAATATGGATTCAAAAAAGTATCTAACGGACTACGGCTGGAAAGAAGGCCAGGCGTTGCAGAAAGGCGGCATTGCCAAGCCGATTCTTATACATCACAAGAAAAACACCAAAGGTGTGGGCCACGATATGAAAAACAGCGAGATGTGGTGGGAACAGTTGTTCGATGGCCAGTTGAAAGGCTTGAGCGTGGACAGTACCACGGAGGTAGGAACCGTTTCATTCAAGCAGGACGTCAAGCTTACAGAGTACGAAATCAGACGTCAGTCTTCCCCGTTGTACACCTGGTTTGTGAAAGGCGAGGGATTGAGTGGGACCATCAACAAGCGGGTGGAGCAGACAAAGCCACTGGTTGTTGATAATGATAAGAGACAGTCAAGGCACAAATCTAGAGACGAGAAGAAAAAAACTAAAGGCAAGAGGAACAAGAGTAAACACGAGAGCAAAAAAGAACTGAAAAGTGTTAAAAAGGTAATTGAAAAGAAAGACAATGGCGTGAAATGCAAGTCAAAGACATCCAAAGAAATAAAAGACTCGATAAACGAGAAAAGCCTGAAAAGAAAACATACAGATGTCGACTCTTCTGAA
Organism: Saccharomycopsis sp. UWO(PS) 91-127.1; assembly: GCA_002895615.1. Classification (NCBI taxonomy): domain Eukaryota; kingdom Fungi; phylum Ascomycota; class Saccharomycetes; order Ascoideales; family Saccharomycopsidaceae; genus Saccharomycopsis; species Saccharomycopsis sp. UWO(PS) 91-127.1. The sequence continues at coordinate 876,330 of JNNM01000005.1, forward strand.
GTCGATAGGAAGAAAGAGAAGAAAAACAGAAAGGAGAAGAAGCTCAAAAATATCAAATAACCCCTTTCACTGGAACATGACCACCACTGAAATCACTGATGGCTGATACAGCTGCGAGATCTGCTGCTGAATCCACGATTAGTACATTCTATGAAGGTTACTAGAAAATGCCTGGTGTCCTCATACAACACACACACACACACACACGAAGCTCATCCATGAAAGTAACTACATAACAGCAATGCCCTCTACTTCCTCTAGCTCAAAGAAGAATATTATTTCTTCGGCCATAACTTAATCACCCTGTTTCTTCGAATGAGCCTTACTACTCACATTATGCTTTACATTTTCAAAAACGGTTTTTGCACTAGGGTTTGTAGTGAAAAGCGCTAGATCATAGGAGGCTATGGATTCCTCCCGATATCTTTGGCTACTTTAGTGTTAATTCACAGATATGTTCATTACGGAGACAGTCTATGTCTATAGCACGTTCATTCTTGTTTCTGACTGCATCTTGAATGTTTGCAATGGCTGCAGGATCGTTAACGTGCGGGTCACCTCCGTCTCTCCAATAGTATTCACCACTTTCAGGCAATTGTTTTGGAAGAATGGTTTCTCTGGATGGATAAGCACGTCAGAAGGCCAAAAGCAAAATCAACTTGTCAATGGCGTGATTATTGATACATGAAGTTCGGTTTCTACTGCAGAGGTTCCCTCATGGGCTAGGCTACCTTTTGAGAATGACTTCGCCGGTGGAAGAATGGCTACAAGTAAAAGAGAATCCTGTATCCAAGATTGGCCTGAATGGTATTAAAAAAGAGAAATCATGCGTTGGTGCATTTGTTTATAAAACGTGAACAAAGATTGTAAAAAGCAACGTTTCATACCTTAAATGTAACATTATTCATTGATATCAACTTTTTCTGCTTTGGCGAGTACGATGAGAAACAATCTTTTGCTCCACATCCACAGCCACAAACTTTCTTCTGGTTCTGGTCCTTGATCCAATGGGACCTACCCCCGGCTCTCCATTACTGCTGCTCCTGCTGTGGCTATGGCCGTTGTAACTGTTACTATTCTGTGATTTTATGGATCTTAAAGCTCTCCATGAGTCTGTGCTATTGTCATTATCATTTTTCTCATTAGTCACCCCCTCCGCTCCAAACTTGCCACTTTTATACTTTTCCACCCTTATTGACGAACTGATGGTCGTTTCCTCGCTATTTTCTTTGTTCATGGCATTTCCATGTGAATCATATTCAATTCCTACATTTTCTTCTTCTTCTTCATCTTCTTGTTCCTCTGCTTTCTCTGCTTCAACCTCCAGTCCGTCTTCCACTTTTTCCTCCTCCTCCTCCTCCTTCCCTTCCCCCACTTCTCCAATTTCTGTTTCCTGTATAAAGGAATTCGAAACATATCTTCCTTTGATCCCCTTTCTTGGTTGTCCTGTTGGGTGTATAGGCACGGCATTGTGTAAAGATCTACCCATTTTTCCAGATACCCTTCTTCTTCCTGAAGCATGCCCTTTGTTCATCGTTACCACTTTTTCGTACGGCACCATGCTTGAAAACCCATTCAACCTAGCTTCCCCCACTGGATTCAACACCAAAGTGAACTTCCAATTCCGAAACTCATTCTGGTGTAAATACAACCAATGCTGTTGAGGCCCAACAACCATTCCAGGGCGTATCATTCTCATGTAACCAATACACTCATTGGCAGTGAACCCATGGGTGTATATCAAATGAGCACCAATAAGACACCCCGTTCTGCCCAAGCCAGCTTTGCAATGCACCGCTATTTTCCCTCCCTCACTAATTATGTTTTCACTCACCCCAATGAAATCTCGAACAATGTCCATAGTTGGACATGTTCCGTCATCGAATATCATATCAAGGTGATTTATGCCTCTACTCGTAAACTCGCTAGCATCATACAAGGGGGCGTTCAATCTTATCACCATTTTCACATTGTGTTTTTTGAAATACCCCAAAACTTTTTCAAACGGCTCAGGCTTGCTTGATTCCGGAGAAGCAAATGCAATCATGTCTTTTGATATCATATTCAAATCTCCTTGGTCCACTCGTTCAAAGTTTTCGTATTCTTCCAAGTCGAAATGGTTGCTAATGTCAACCATTTCGCGCTCTTTGGCCCTCCATAACCCATACACAACATCTTGAATTGTGATTTCGAAATCTGCAGCGCTGTAACCCGCGTCTCTGAACGGCATTAGCGGCGATTCAAGCTGCGAGATCGGCTGTAGTACCTGATGAGGAGACCATGATTGGATCAAGATCAAGTAACAACAAAGAACACACGCCATGTTGGCTCTTGATCTGGTAGCGGTCTTGGAGTAAATCACAATTGCCTTCCCTCGGTTCACGTCCTCGTTCAACACATTGTGGAGCATCACCGCAAACCGATACAAGTGACCAACGTGCAATGGGCCAAAGTCCAAATGGAAGCTGTTGTATGGTAGTACCCCCTCTATCGAAAAGTAAACATATTTCTCACTGTCTCTGGGTTGTTCATCGTATGCTGCAAGGTATATTCTTCCTGTAAAATGAAAAATACTCAGGTTAGTCTTGTCATCTGTGAAAGGATATCCATCAACACATACCTTTGAGGAACTCAATGACTGGAATGGAACTGGCAAGTGGTGGCATGATGAGAATGTGGACCACCTCTCTCTATATATATGTATGCCTTTGAATTTTGACACTTTCTTTGTGTTCTTCTTGCAAATCATCTTCAAAAAACAAAAACAAAAACAAAGGGCAACAGTCGGAACAGAACTTTCGGTCTGACGCTCCACGCTCTTTCCGGGGCAGATGAGATGAGCGAAAAATTAAAAAAAAAAAAAAATTTTGATTGAGAAAAAAAATTGTGCGAAGAGAAAGCCCAACGGTGAACATCTTAGAATCAACCATGGGCGACTCATTGAACCTCTCTTCGTTGAGAGAAAAGGTGAGCGGAAAGCTCAAGGCATCAAACAAGAAGTCTGACGTAAAAAAGCAAAAAAAAGAGGAGTTGAAAGATGCACGGAAGCAGGAACTCGCCAAGGCTGAAGCTGAGGCAGAAGCGTCAAAGTCACAAACGACCAATGTCAAGATCAGCAATAAGAACAGAAGCAAGAGCAACCAAATGAGCAACAAGAAAACTGAAAAGCATAAGAGCAAGCAACACAACAAGGAAAAGCTGGAAGAATTGGCGGAAAATCAGGAGGAAATCCTTCGTCGTGAGGCTCTTGAACTAGGAGCTACTGAGGATGATTTGAAGTTGGTCATCGATCTCGATGCAGAAGATGAGGACGAGGTCTTGCAGTTTGAAACAAGTGCTAACGAGAAGAACATAGATTCAAGTGATATTCAGTCATTCATCAAGCAAATCGGCTTAACAGGTGATCTTCAAGTAATAAACGATGATGAAGCCGAGGAGGAAGAGGAGGAAAGGGAGGAAGAAGAAGAAGAAGAAGAAGAAGAAGAGGAAGAAGAAGAGGAGGACAAAAATGCGAGTTCAACTCAGCAGAAAGAGAAAAAACAGCAACCTGTCCAGCAACGTTCCAAAAAAGATGAAATGAAACAATTGACATCTGTGGACTCAGACAAAGTTTCCTTTCCCGTGAGATTGGACTGGTACAACTTCCACAAAGACATGGGGTTGTCTTCTAAGGGACTTTCTAATGGTATCCCATTGAACTCCACCCAGATTGGTGAGCTTTTTGAGAAAGCTAAGAAACTTACTGAAGAGGAAAATCTGAAATACTATGATGAGTTCTCCAAAAAATCATCGCAAAAGAAGTTCTTCACTGATATCTTGACTGGTGGTACGTTGAATGATAAGATCTCAGCCATCACTCTTATGATTCAGGAATCGCCATTGCATAATATGAAATCGTTGGAAACATTATTAGCATTCTGTTCCAAGAAGTCCAGAACCGCTGCTTTGCAAGCCATTCAGTCGTTGAAAGATTTGGTTGTAAACGGGCTTCTACCAACTGAGAGAAAATTGCACTTCTTCAAAAATCAACCTGATTTGTCCTCCAAGACCCCTGACAAGTTGTTGATCTTGTTTTATTTTGAGGATTTTTTGAAAAAGAAGATCTTTCTGTTATTGGAGATCTTGGAAAGATTGTCTCATGACAGTATTTTGCACGTCAAGATGAACACTGTTTCTTGCATATTTGATCTTCTCAGTGCCAAGCCAGAACAAGAACAGAATCTTTTGACCTTGGGTGTCAACAAACTAGGTGATCATGAAAACAAAGTGTCTGCCAAGACTTCATTTGCCATTCTCCAATTGGAAGAAAAGCATCCAGCCATGAAGCAGATCATTATCAAGTCAGTGATTGATTTCCTCAACAAAAACTACGAAAACTACAACAGCAAGTACTACTCTGTGTTGACATTGAATCAAACAATATTGACAAGAAAAGAAGTGGATTTGGCCAATCTTTTGGTGTCTTCTTATTTCATCATTTTTAAAAGGGTTTTGCAGGACCAACAAAAGGCGTTGGACGCTGCTCACGAGCAATCCATCGGCAAAGTTATGAACCGGAAAAGCAAAAGAAATAGCAAAAAGGGGAAGCATGGCGGAGAATCTGTGAAACAAGTTATCAAGACGGATTCCGAAGTGAAGGAAGAGCAAAACAGCAAGTTGTTCTCCGCCGTGTTGACCGGTATCAACAGAGCTTTCCCATTTTCAGACTTGCCTAACGAGGTGTACACCGAGCACTTGGACAGCCTTTACAAGATTGCACACTCGTCTAATTTTGCAACCACTATCCAAGCTTTGTCTTTGATCAACCATATTGTCTCCACACAAAACTTGGACAACTCGCGTTACTACAAGTCCTTGTACGAGACCTTGTTGGATGACCGGTTAGTTAACAGTTCGAAACAGGGGTTGTACTTGAACATGTTGTACAAGTCCATGAAGAGCGATTCATCTCTTGACAGAGTGTGTGCATTTGTGAAGCGGATCTCCCAAGTTTGTTTCACATGGGTCAACATTGGTGCAGTTTGCGGAATGATTTACTTGATGTACCAGTTGATTGTGGAAAAACCAGGCCTTAGAAGTTTGCTTACCCCTGAGTTTGTTGAGAAAGAAGAGGGAGAGGACGCCGCCGCCGCCGCCGAAGGCGAAGGCAAAGAAGGGTATGACATGCAAAAGAGAGACCCTAGATGGGCTCACGCGGAGAACAGCTCGTTTTGGGAGCTTGTACAGTTTGTTCACCACTTCCATCCGAGTGTGAGAGTGTACTCCGAAGCGATTTTGACCAGCTCTGAAGAAAAGAAAACCACCAAAGATGAAGGCAGCGAAGATGACGAAGATGAAGATGAAGAGCAGAAGCTTGTTAAACCTGATATTGGCATGTTCACCTTGAGTCATTTCTTGGACAAGTTTGTGTACAAGAACCCCAAACTAAAGACCACCACCAAGGGGTCTTCCATCATGCAGCCTTTTGGAGGTGCTCAAACAGGGTCGTTGTTAGTGGCCAATTCTTCGATTGGTTTCAATGGCGATGAGTCTAGCGTGAAAATTCCAGTCAACTTGAAGGACTGGTTCAACAAGAAAACTCAAGATATCAACCCAGACGAACGCTTTTTCCATGAGTATTTCAAAGACCGTAAAGTCATACCCAAAGCAGCCCGGCTTGACGTCGAAGAAGACGCCGAGGACAGTGAGTTGGACGATGACGCGGTGTGGAAAGCTCTTGTGGACAGCAGACCGGATATCAATGGAGAAGGAGATGATCTCAGTGATGAGGACGTTTCCTTTGATGATGAGGACTTTTCAGATGATGGTGAGGAAGATGAAGAAGATGATGATGACGAGGATGCAGCTCTTGTTGAAAGTGAGTTCAATCCAGAGGATGTTGCAGAGTTCGAACGACAGCTAGATGAGAACGATTCTGGTGACGAAGAGGATTCTGAAGAGGATTCTGGGGATGAAGGAGAAGAGGAAGTGTTTACAGGATTCAGCGATAAAGACGAAGAGGATGACGAAGAAGCAGCAGAATTGTTTAATGTTGACGAAGAAGACGAACTTTCAAGTGATAACGAGATCGAGTTGCCAAAGGGTAAAAAGAGAGCACTCCAAAGCAGTGATGACAAAAAGTCCAAGCGGAAGAAGATGAAGGACTTGCCTACATTTGCCTCTGCTGAGGACTATTCTGAATTCTTGGGCTCTGACTCTGACTAAACCATCCACCGAGCTTCTGTATTTAACCTCGATGCTTAATCATTCACCGAGTTTATGAACTAAACCTCGATGCCTTTTTTTCTCAATTCGTAGTAGGTCTTCAATTAATGAAGGTCGATAACGTGTACTAAGATATTTACAAGTCCCTGAATTGTTTACTTTCTTGAGATATGGTGACTAGGTGTGCCATTGATTTGCTTCATATGGCAAAGGGGTTAAAGATAAAGGCTATTTCAAGTAGTAAACTTTGTTAACCTCAGCAGGGATGGCAGAATCCGGCAACTCAGCAGGCACCGAGAAAATGGCTTCCTCAGGGGTGTAACCAGGAGTGCCCTTTTGACTGGTGTTATCTATCAATGGCAAGTCACTAGAAGCCGCGGCTGAGTTTGCCATCTTCCCCGTCACCAACGCCTTCCACGACTCGTGAGTTTCTTCAATGATTTCCAAAGCCTGGGCCAGAGTCTGGTATTGCCCCGCGAAGGCAAACTTGTTCTCTGGCTTGCCTGTAGGGATCTTGTAGTTTCTGAACCAGTCTCTGGTGCTCTCCAAGACCCCTGGAAGCTCGCTCTCGACGTCGGCGATGTCGTTCAACTTCTCAGCTCGCGGGTCCTTGACGTTGATCCCAATGACTTTCCAATCTAGTTCGCCGTCGTCAATCAACGCCAACGCCCCCAAGACTTTCACCTCGATGATCTCGCCAAGCTCGACCTCTTGGGACCCCAAATCGCACACGTCCACCGGGTCGTTGTCGCCCTTCAAGTGTTCCACCAATGGGTTCTCAACCGTGCAGTCCTCCCAGGTTTGGGGTATCGCCCCGTAGTTGTGCACGTACCCGTGGAACGGATACACGTTGTCGACAAACCGGAGCTTCCCCTTCTTGGTGTCCTGGGTGATCGGGTTGTACATGACCTCCTTGGTGATCTCCATCTTGGCGTTGGTCCATCGTGGGATCTCCACCACCATGTTGACGGTGCGCAGCGCCTTGTTGAGATTGAGAGGAACATCGTGGAACCAGGAGCCCACCTTGTTGGTGGCAGGGTCCTTGTAGTACACTTTGTAGCCCAAGGTGTACTTGGAGCCGGATTTCAACGTGTAGTTGCCAATGCTTCGCCTGGCAGGAGGGCTCAAATGCTGCGAGATTTGCTCAAGTCTGGATGAAGCAGTGCTACTCATCTTGCTGCTACTGAATAGAAGAGTCTTCCGTAACGGCTGGTGTGATAGCATTCGACAAGAGAAATACAAAGGGAGAACAATAACCACAAGAATAGCAATGATGCAGTTACTGTGGGATCTCTTCATCAAAGTGTGGGAGAGCGAGCAGATCCAGAATACCCTGAAACAGACACTCACACTAATTTTTTTTCTTGATTTGTCTTTTTTTTTTTCCTTATGGGTCCGGGTGGGCATTCCTCTTTACACTGAGGCTGTTCCATTAGACTGGCCGATCATCTACAAGCGTAAAACGATATTATATGATGATATAAGTTCTAGCTGATGTCAAAGCTTCATGTCGGGAGGAGGCCCCACAAACTTGATCTTGTTCTTCTCGTCGAATTGGGCATCAACGTCCGAGATCTGCACAATCCCTTCAAACTCCTTGATGAAGTTCTTGCTGATCCCCATGGGGTCCTCTGGAATCCACACAATCGGGTCAGGCGCGTACACGGCAGGATACCGGTAGGCAACCTCATTGGCCTTTGCGTCCAAGTCGTTGACGTCGACACTGTTGTAGATCTCCGGTAGGGTGCGCTTGCAGTACTGGTACGACAAGTACTTGTTTGGCTGGAAGAATCTCACAACAAAATTGGATGGCGCATCCAATGGTGAGACTTCATCGTCTTCTGGGCCACTGCCTTCGGCCAACAATGGCGCTTCTGCCAAGGAGTTGTACCGATTCACAAGATCCTCAAGACTGTCTTCTTCTTCTACTTCTTCTTCCTTGTCGTCAATGCATGTCAATGTTTTGTCCATCTTTTGCAACTTGATGTTCTCTTTACTGTAATCCATGAAATCATTCATATTCTCCTCCTTGTCAAACTCTGTAGACTCCGAGCGTCTTTTCAAGTCGCCGCTGCCAGAAACGTGAGCGTTCAAAATTTCATCATTGTAAGAAGGCGTCTGGCTCTTGCCATCAAGTGCTTTCATTGTGTCGATTGGCAAAGTCTCATTCAACTTGTCGAAAGCAGCATTCAAGTTGATGTGAACAAACGTAGTTATTCCAAGACCCACTGCGTCAATTGCCACAGGACCCCAGGCTTTGGAAACAACAAACAAGCCTAGGAGACAAATTTGCCCAATGTAAACCCCAACCATTGTCTGGAACAAAGCTCTTGGGTAGTGGATCCCTCTGCTGTCCTTTGCTGCATTGTTATTGACGTAGCACAAGTAGTACAAGTACGCCACGTACAATATCCCAAACCCGGCCGCGGTGAACAACAACATTATTGGCGAGATGATCGAATACGCCAAGGAAATCACCACCAAGTTTGTGTATGGAGGGAAATCAGTGCCCCAGCTGTTGTCTGACAAGCTAGTGTATCTGTTCCACTTCTTTCGAACGGATTTATCCAAGATAAAGCTGAAAATGTAAAAAGTGACAAGCTGTGAAATTTGTAACAAGAGACCACCAGCAATGGAGAAACTCTGCAAAACAATGTACGACACATAGAAGTTACTGGCGGACGGCAAGTTGGAACTCAACAAGTTCATAGCACTTGTAGGCTTGTCAATGATCTGAGTGACCACCGACGTTGCTGACGAGGAAATGGTTGTGACCAAAAAGACTTGAATCACCTGGAATGCAAAATAAGCCTGTTGGGTGAAATATTCAACGTGCTGCAGAGATGGGGCGCCTGAGACTTTTGCCATCAATCTGATGATGATGGGTAAAAGTGCCATCAACACCGACAACAAGATTGTTGGTAACAAAGAGGTGATTAATCCAAGCAACACGTCTGGAAGGTTGTTGATGAACTTCAAGAAATGAAGCTTGCTCATCAAGTAGTTGATGTTTGAAATCATGCCCACAAATGCAACAGGAAGTGTCCAAAAAATGACCAACACAACAATGAACGCAACTGCAAGCGACTTGCGAACCAAACGCTCATGCCAAAAGAGCCTCATGTTGACCCAGACAATGTTTTTCGCTTCAATGCCAATGTAGTGCTGAGACATAGTTAAAGGGGTATGGTGGATCACAGACAGGTGAGCCAATTGCGCATAAAACTGATTTTCAAACTCAACAAAGATGGAGTTCATGGTGGTTTTCCCCGGGTTGGCATCTGATTTCAACAGTGCAATTTCCTCGTTCACCTTGACCAACTCTTTCTTCAAGTGGTTGATCTTGTCAGATTTCTCCCCAAAAAACTTGTGTTTCTTAACGGTGGGTCTTTTCTTTTGAGGTATGTAGGCCACAAGTTCATCCATGGGCTCAAGGATCTCGCCCTTTTTATCGGCTTTGGCCTTGACTTTCAAAGCTTTGGAAAGGAGCCCATTTAAGGTGTTTTCCAAATCATTAGCCAACTTGTTGCGCTCGTCGATTTTCTCTTCCAATTTCTTGTCAGCGGTTGCTTTCCAAATACGCGTCACTCCAGGAAGCAATTTTTTGAAATCATCCTCATTCAAGTACTGCTTAGGCACCGACTGGAAAAGCACCACTCTTGACGAAAGCTTGTATGCGTATTTTGGAGAGGTCAATATGCATTGACGCAAATAAGTAAAATAGGTCAACTCACGGTAGATAATATACATCACAAATGGGTAGAATACCAATGATAATATAGCATGGGCGTAGTACCTGTTGTGGTCTTTCACGTTGGAGAAACTCAATGAGTCCAACCCCTTTTTGCCATTACCACCAGTGATATTGATAGGCAACAAGATTGGGAAAACCAACAACAAGGCAGCTGTGGCCACCATACCAAAGACGTGAAGATACCTCAAAAACAAATAACCATCAAGACCAGCTTGTTGAATGATGAAAGATCTAGGTTTGAGCAACAACGAAGGAATCCAGGATAATAGACCTGGAGGTAAAGGCTCCAAATATTTCTGATCTTTGTTGATCTTGATTATGATATCCAAAGACTTGGGTTGGTAGATTCTTTTGAACTTGACCCTGAGAATCAAAAACCCCAAGGTGAACGCCCCAAATACTGCCCCGTTGAAGGCAATGGCGGAGATCACCGATTGGGTGGAGGCAGATGTTGAGGACATTGTATCTATACCTCAGTGTACAGACAAACTATAACAAACGATGATGAAATGATAAAAACCAAGCAGATCAGAGCAATATATAACAGAATAAAAATAGAAAGAAGAAGCCAAAGTTATGGTAAAAACACAAGCATAGGGATGGAAAGAAGTGATAGACGTTGTTCCATGTAACTAGTTCGTCGATGTGTTGAATGATCCCTCTTTAGCCTCTGTTTTTTGATTGGAATTTGTTTATCTTTTGTGACTCGTCTCAATGCTAAATTTTATTTTAGAGCCTAGCAAATTTTCAATTTTTTTTTCTTGTTTACCAGTTACTCAATGTGGAAGTTCCAGGTTAGATTGCAAGGCCAACCTTGCCTTGCTTGACTACCGCCAGCCCCATGTAGATAGCAATGACATCGCTAGCTGGCGTTCTCTCTCGTTTAGCTCCTTTAAAGGGACGTTTTCCAATTTATAGGAAAGATCTTTGGCATATGGTATCTATGTGCTATCTTACGTTGTGGTTGAGATTTTCAGCCGTGGCCACTGGCAAAGTGGGCTTCTCAAGAAGCTTCGCCTATTTCAATCCCCAAGTCGCGGGCTGTTTGTTCAAGATCAGTGTTGTTTTGTTGAGACAACACAGAGATCATCTTCATGGCAGTGTCTTTTAGATCGTTGTAGCGTTTGAGCGATTCGATGTGCTGACTTATTTGCCGGCTCATTTCCTTCTCTGTAGGGCCATTTTCCATCTGTTTGGTTTCCTGCTGTAGTTTCTCAAGAGTGTCTACCTTGCTTTGGAGTTCAGTCATCGCACGTTCTTTTACCGACTCAGAAACTGACAGATCGGCTTTGAGATTCTCAATCATGGTTGAGATGTCGTAAGAGTGAGACATGCTGGCTTATAAGGAAGAGATCTCTCTCCACAGATGATCATCTATTTTATTCTATTGTTTGTGTTGATTTAATTGTATCGATCTACAGAAAAAAAAAAAATCCGCAAATTGATTCCCTGTTGTGTACGTCAACCCAGCAGCCCAAGTCTACACTTCTAGTTTATCAAGGATTAACAATAACAAAAAGACATATATAGAGTGGGAGAAAAGAAAAAACTCACCGGAAATCATAAATAAGTGGCATTAATAGAGTAAAAATCAAATCAAATGGCAAAATTAGAGTAAACCGAAGCAGTATACTCTTCCAATTCAACAATGTTATTCATCGATTTGATGTATTCGTTAGTATTGCTGCTTTCGCTTATTCTATTGCTCTCCTTGATAATGATCGACAATAATTTCACCAATTTAAATCTGATGGTGATCAATTGTATTTCTGCCTCATCATCCCCACTCCCACTGTTATTGTTTGTTCCTTCCACTTCTTTGAAAAGCGAATCCGAGCAGTTGTTAACAAAGTTGCTGATGGTGTTTGTCACCATTGTCACCATCACTAGCGTAAGAGAGTCGTTGTTGATGTAGTCCTTGGTCTCATCCACAAGAACTCTGAAATTATCATCGTTGACAATTTCTGCAACCCTTTGTTGGTGCTCTCTTTCTTCATCGTAGTTGTCCTGATGTGTGCCCACATCGTTGGTGCTGGAGCTTTTGCTCACCACCAAAACTTCAAGCTCTTCTGGAGGCAAGAGACATTTTTGTAAAAAGCGGGAGTTTGGATCCAAAAAGTTTTTGTCAATCAATTCCTGTGATTTCGCAATCAAAGTGCTGAACTCATTGAAAGTTAACTCGGTCTTTGCATTAATGTCTCTAAACACCTTTTCAATAGCTTCTTGGCATCTTTCATACAAAGATAAATACCCGTTATTCAACAACCACCAGCTCAAAGACAAGTAAGATTGTTCAATCACATAGTCATCAATGCTGGTAGAATTCGCGTCTGGAAGAGTGCCTATTGTTTCGTTTTGAAGGTTTGAAAGTTCCATGCAGCTTTCCAAATAATCTTTTCTGGCCAAGATGTTCAATTGCAACCGTATCAACAACGTTAATAAACAATTGCTGTAAACCAAAGTCATGACTCTGGTCAAGCTTTGTATCTTGAGTTCTCTCCATAACTGAGGCTTTGACACCTCCGAGTCTGGAGAGTTGGCAGATGAGCCTCCCGTGAGTGCTTTATGTGCTGCTGCTTGGGCCTGGGCTTGAACGTCCCCACGGCTTTCATCGCTATTGTTGACAAACTCGCTGCTGTTGTTTTTGCTACTCAGCAACTTGCCACTGTTGTTGTTGTTGTTTCTTTTGTTGATGAGCTGCTTGGTGATGTTCTCCACAGGTATCAACTTATAGATGGAGCTCGACAACGAGGGCAAAAGAGCCAAGATTGTGAACATGCAGTCCTGCTGGGTTTGCTGGTACTTCTTCTTGATTCTCTGCCTTATCAATGTCTGCTGGTACTCCAAAAACTCCTGCCTCTTCTTGTTGATGTAGCGAAACACCATGTAGCTGGTAGCCAACGACCCCAAAGCAACAAGAATCTTCCGCCTGTTTCTTCTGTAAAACAGTAGTAGTGACGCAAGCATTATCCGTGTTTGTCCCTGTTCTTTTAAAAAATGCTACCTTGCAAGCAGAAGCTGAAAAATATCTAGTGATAGATGGATAGCACGAGGGCGTTGTGCTGCTGTTGACCTTCCCGCCAATGTGTTGTCTTCCGAAGGGTGCACTGGGCTATCGCTTTCCTTTGACTGGGGGGTTTACTGGGGTTAAAAAGACAAATGTTAACAACTGGGGAAAATCATGACAAGAAAATGGGAGATCCCACAGTTACCCTGCCTCTTTTGGCGGTTAGTGTCTGCTTTCTTGCCATTTGCTTGGGAATAAAATCAAATCATCGCTCTTTAAGTTGTGCTTGATAGTAACTGAACAGCTGCTGATGGACCACGTTTGATACCAGCACTTCTACAGAATAGAAATCAGATCAGATATTTAGTATTCAGTCTTCAGTTTTGTTTCTTCCTCTATTTTTCTCCCCTGCTTTCTATTATTGGCCCTTTGCGATATATCATACAATTCTTTTTTACCTTGTTCATTTGTTGGGCAGTCAATTTGTGAGTGATCGTTTTCTGAACTGCAAAACTTCACTGCCTCCTGTTTTGCCTTGTTCTGGGAGCACCTTTTATCGATCATTTGAGTCACCTTCCTTAATCATTGATAAAGATCTAGGCACGAATCAAGAGAGATCACTATTTTAGCAACTGAATCACTCAAAAAATTCTTTGTTAGCAATGAACAACAACTCAGACAATGTCGCGGTGGCCCAGGCTCCATCTGTCAAGCCATTTCCAGTAAACAGATCAAAGCTGGATCCAACAGATGTTGTTTCTGATATCAAGTCACCATTGACACTTCCCACGATGGGATCCCCTTCCGGCCAACCCAATAAGCCGGTCGCAACTTCATTGTCCCAAGTTAATAATAGTAACAATAATTTTTCGGAGACTCTGATCGAAACACACCAACAATCTCTCCCAAGTCAAAAAGACACCAACTCTTCCGATGGGTCTGTTGCTGCCTCCCAACAACAAGAACAACTTCAAGAACAACAGAAATTGAACGATGAGAAGAAGGGCGGTACTGGCAACAAGGAGAAAGAGAAAGATAAAGAGAAAGAGGGTAGAAAAGAAAAAGAAAAAGATGCTGCTAGACCACAAAAAGTACCCAAAAATCAGCAGTCCTCTTCTTCTGACAAGCACAAAAAGCAAAAGCCTGCTCCGGTGGCCAACCAGATTGTTGTCGAGACTGAAACTGTGGACTCTGCTCCTTCTTTGAGCTTGTCTCTGTATGAAAAATCCGCTAATAAATCTCATGATGGAAGAAGAGATATTTCTTTGTTGGACAACTTTCCTGAGTCTTCTTCTTCTTCTTCACCTTACCAACAACAAAGTAAAAGCGCCTCTTCTTCTACAACTTCCTCAACTACAAATCTCATCAATACGAACAAATTTCACGAAGATCTGATATCAAGCTCAGTTCATACGGACTCCACTTTGAAAATGACAGATCATCCCAACAATAGCAGTAATGAAAACATTGTCAATGGGAACTTGGCTGCTCACCCAGACCCAAAATCCAGAGTTCTTTCAAATTCTTCAATGGTTTCCCAATCCGATGATAAAAGATTTGGCTTGGAAGGCAAGGACCCTTCTTCTTTGGCTAACCTTGGTGGCGATGGAACAATTGCCGACCCAAATGCTTCCAAGTTACATCATCCTCAAAACCCCAACGCGGCCCCTACAACAACAACATCATCAACAGCAACCACAACCTCTAATATCAATTCCAACGCAGCCACAAATAATACCGCAAACAATACCACAAATCATGCTGCCTACAGTCGTTCTTTGAGAAATAAAAGAAGCATTTTGATGGATACCAGCACTTCGGCTTCCAACTCCAACTCATCATTGGTTTCCAAGCCACCAACTTCTGCTGTTGCCTCGAACAATTCCACTGCAGTGGTGGGGGGTCATGTGCCTGTTGGCGCCGCTGCCAATAACAACATTTTAAACTCCACAAATCAGCAAAGCAACTTCCATCACGATGACGATGTAAGAAGTGTTGTTTCTTCCATCAAGAAGTCAAACTTGAAGCCCAAATTGAAGAAGATCACTTCAAGCAGAGCCGATATTTTTGAAGCTCAAGTGGAAGGGGCTCTCTTTGATGAGGAACACTCTGACGGCAACGAAACGTTTGTTTACGAAAGCAGAGGCCATAGCAGAGATAACAGCACCAACACCATCGAGCTTCAGAATAGAAGAAATGACAGAGATGGTGAGTTTTCCTCAAACGGTGCTAGCCAAGGCATCTCTGAAATGGCCAATTATGAAGCAAGTATCACCGGTCCAGGTGGTAGCAGTGGTTCTAACAACAATCAACAACCCACTACAGCCTTCAATGTTGTCACTTCCCCTAGTGCTTTGGATCAAGGCAATTTCGATGCCGCCACCATTGACAATGACAATGAAAACAATGGCGATAGTGTGGCAGACCACATCATCATGGAGGATCCAAATGAAAGCGATTTCACACACTCCATCGATGATGGAGACGAAGGGCTCGTTATTAATGCAAACAACTCAAGACCAGCCAATAATAATGAGCCTGTAGATCATTTTATGAAGTTTGAGAAATCCAGTCTTCGTGGGATACCAAGAAAGATGAGTACAGGTGCTCCAACCACGGCTGGATCTGTTGTTGATGAGCCTTTTACACCATCAAGGGGCACCAAATTCAACAAGCAGGGCAAAGCTTACAAAAAATCAAGATTGACTAGTAGAAGCAATGAAGATAGTGAGGAATCCAGCATTCATAATCTCACGGGAAATCACAACATTAACAACACTGATTACGAGCTTGAATCCAATTCTGGTTTAATGAGTGCAGTTGAAGACGCACCATTTGAAAATATCTTCGCGAAAACCCACAACAGATTTACGAACAGCAATAATAACAGCAACAACAGCAACAACAACAATAACAACAACAGCAACAACAACAACAGTATACGCAATGCTCATTCAAGCAAAAAGGAAAGATTGGGTGAAGAGCCTTACCAGTTGTCTAGTAGTCATGAAAATACCTCTGATTCTGAGTTGGACTACACCACAGATGATTTTGCTTATCCGAAATTCACTAGGTACCGGAAAAATCAGCCAACCAAGTACAATATCATGGACACACATGTCATGAATCTGCAAAATCTTCCGGTGAATGTTACTGGTAACACAAGTAATTCAACTTTGACGTCAAGTTTGAATGCTCATGCGGATAACAAAAAACCAAGAAACAACAATTTGAGCAGAAACAGCAGTGTTTCTCATTTTGATGCGAAGATGAATCACAATGGTAAACCCAACAACAACAACAACAACAACAACAATATCAATGCCGTCAACAACAGTGTAACCAACAATGACGGCGCATATCCTAAGAAAAAGAGAAACGGATCATTGTCTCCTGTTCTCAATCATCATTATTCCCAGGGGTTTCGCCGTTTCTCAAATCGCCTGAAGGGCAACCGTTCTCCGTATGCTGATTTAGATGAGTCTCCTTCCAAGAATTACCAATCGATTAACACCAATGGTACACACGGACCCGGCGTGCCTGTTGCTGGTGGTGGGGCCAACGTTGGCACAAATGGGGGTACTGCCGGTGGTGCTGCTGGAAACAACAGAAATGTTAGTGGTTCAAATAATACGGTGAACCACAATCATCAGTACAGTCCATACACCAATGTGAATCTGCGTCCTAATCAGTTGAGAACCACCATCTCCAAACTTTTTGATCCTCAAGGAACAAACTTGAAGCGGTATTCTGGGGTGCCTGATGATTTCAACGTTGATGACATTGATGATGAACAAGACAACTTGTACGACGAAGACGAAGATGGGAATTATTTTGGGTACGATTTGGACGATGGGTCGGAGATCAATGAAAACACTCCATTGAACTTTGACTACTACAACAGTTTCAATAGGAACCCCAAATTGAGAAATATGAATTCTTTGGAAGATGCCAAGATGAACGTGTACTGGCACTCTCGTCTCATGCCTCATGGCAAGCAAAGCATCAACAACAATGGAAATCATGGCAATCCATACTATCCATCTAACGGCAATAATAATAACCCTGGCGCGGGTGGATATTATGGAAATGGCAGAAGAGCCCCACGCAATTATTTCCAGATTATTCAATCCACATTTTGGGGCATCATTTTGATTGTTTCATTGTTGTCGCTTGGATTTGTGTGTGGGTTCTTTTTGGCCTCGACTAAGGACTTGACAGATGTGATGATTACCAACATAAACCACTTATTGGTGAGTGCCGATGAATTGATTTTTGATATGGAGTGTGATGGGATCAATCCTGGGTTTGTGAGCATCTCCATATCTGAGGTAGATTTGGATTTGTTTGTTAAGACGCGGTATTTGAACAATGATGACGACGACGATGATGATAATGGTGGAGATGGGTTTGATCATCTCTTCAATTACCAGACGTTTTTCATTGGGAATCTCAAGCATTTGGAGTACCCATTGGTTTTTCCAACCAGCAACTT
Organism: Saccharomycopsis sp. UWO(PS) 91-127.1; assembly: GCA_002895615.1. NCBI lineage: Eukaryota > Fungi > Ascomycota > Saccharomycetes > Ascoideales > Saccharomycopsidaceae > Saccharomycopsis > Saccharomycopsis sp. UWO(PS) 91-127.1. The sequence continues at coordinate 893,790 of JNNM01000005.1, forward strand.
GTTGGATAAGAAAAAAGTGAAGGCTACCAGCACGATTCGTTTGATTGATCCAGGAAAGAACTCTAGTGACCCCACGTATAACGATGGGTTGAAACTCCAACCGGTCTATCCTGGAGAGATCAGCGATACAAAAGAAACAAAAAGACAGAAGAACTGGAAAGTCGCAATCAAGCATCCGTTTGAGTTAATCTTGAGAGGGAAGTTCAATTACAAGTTGCCTTTGAGTGATACGGTGAGGGCATTGGCGGTTCACAAAAGTGTGTCGGTGGATCCTGCTTTGAACAATTTGGAGTCAGTACTTGAATAATCATACGGAAAGTAAAGGAACGGTGTGTGGTTTATCGTTGTATTATATTTTATATTATATCAGAGGAGTGTAAGCTGGAAAGGGAAAAGCATAAGAAGTACTAAAGGCACTAATCTGGTTAGAGTTTCTTTTGAGCTGATCACCTTCATGTTATACTCAAAGAACTGTGCTGTAGCCAGCAACAGAAAATGGATATCCCTGACAACTTGTACGAGATTGTGGACAATGCTTCCCAAAAAGCAGGCGACGCCGTTGTCTTGTCAACCCCTGAAACAACAAGGGTGCAACAAGAGGACCAGACCTACTATGTGGCATTGATTGAATCGCTTACCAAGAAGCCTGAGAACAAAGACGACCACGCGAAAAAGGACCCGTTCATCGATGTGGAGGAGGCCTTGATGGTTCACAAGGGAAAGGATTATCTGATTGTATTGAACAAGTTCCCCGTGTTGCGGAACCACTTTTTGTTGATCTCAAATGAGTTTGTTTCCCAGGAAAAGCTTCTTCTGCCACCTGAGTTGTGTCTAATCCATCAGATTCTTCAGTCCTCTTCCTGTCCAAAAGAGAAGACCCCCTTGGCGTTCCTAAACTCCGGCCCCATGTCCGGTGCATCACAGCCCCACAAACATGTGCAGTTTGTGTTGTTGGACAAGCAAGAGGAGGAAGCCATGTTCCCGAGCCGCCTCACCAAGGGCAACCCGTTCTTCATTCCCGACGCCGCCTCCAACAAGCCGCCGCTCTCTGACAATCTGTCCCAGAAGTTTGCTCATTTTGTGGTGCCGCTTGAGCCGGGTGTTGACGAAGCCTCGTTTGGCATGGTGTACATGTCGCTCATCCAAAGCTGCTTGACGGTGGTGAAAGACTACTATTACTTGGGCAAATCCAGTACCCTGCTGCTGCTGCTGATGATGTTGTCGTACAATTTATTGATGACTGCTGGCTGGATCATGGCGGTGCCTCGCTTCCAAGACACGGTGGAGGATAAGGAGTTGCAGTATACGTTCAACGTCAATGCTTTGGGGTTTGTGGGTCGGGTTTTGGTGAAGAATAGGCAGGTTTACGAGAAGTTGGTTGCCCAAGAGGTGGCAATCGGTGAGAGAGTTTTGGAAAAGGCGGGGTTTGGCCTGGAGTACCAGAAATTGGATCCCACCGGTGAGGGAGATTATTAGAGTCAATCTTCCAGATCTAATCACTTTGTATATGTATTTTCCTGAGCGCTGCTTTTGACGTGAAGCAGAAGGCGATGAAATCTCTAAGATGATGCCCCTCATCTTTCAAAGCGAAACAAAGTGCCCTCATCTTTGATAGATCCTGAGGGTAAGAATAAAAATTGAAGGCGACAAGAGCAGGCATACAAGAACCGAAGTTTTATGAAGAAAGAAATGTAATTGATTGGCGAGTTGAGAGATAAGCGACTATGTTCTCATTGTACATCGGCCCAGAAAAGTTATTTCATGTTCTTAGATGATGATCAGACACTAGTTCTGCAGCCTAGTTCATGTTTGATTGGTCAACAGACTTCTGTATGCTCTTCACACTTTTGTCAGCCAGAGCTCACCCTCGATCTCCTTAGCGGTAGCTACTTTCAGTGTTAAAGAGAAACGCTCCCACCTTTCTTTGGTTCACCAAACTAAAGTCGAGCTTACAATAGAGTCGTTGAGGAAATAATTCTTGCCATTGCCAGGCTCTCCACCAATCATTTGGAGAGCAACAAGGTTTCAGACTTTGACTGCGCACACTGATTCAGCAATTGGAATAGGTGCTGATAGCGGGGGTGGCATCCAAGTCTAGACTAGTCACTGTCTCCATTGTGCGACAGAAGGGCAAGGGGATTAAGAAGGTGAGAATATCCCTTTTGGGACAATCTAACGGCTTATTTTGACAGGCAGGGTAGCCTGCTCTCTACATTTGCTCCAACACTCCCACCAAATGGCCGTCCATGGGATCTTTCCCGAGCTCTCTGCGCTCCATCGGCCTAATGCTGATCTCGTTATTGTTCAATTGACGGTGAACAATCTTTTGCTATTTGGCGGATCAGAAATAACGAAATGCGGCGGGATTTTTCCTGTGAATTCATTCAAACTTCAAGCTTTAGAAGTGTGAAGACTTGTCGTATAAGTAAGTGTATTTCAGAGATGACTGTGCTTTTTTGGCCCAACATGGAATAACCCATTTCATCAGTTTTGTCAAGAAGGTGGTTCGGAAGCGCTAATCTGAGTTCGCTATGTATCGTATGATAGCACTAGAAACGCAAGAGAGTGAAAAGGTCTAGATAAAAGGAAACTAGAAGAGTAGAGTGAGAAATCAAGCCTGAGGACTGTCTTTCTACAGACAAGACAACCACTATGATTGTCTCACGTTACACGAAAACACGGTACTGATTTATTTTGATACATTCAATTGGTCAGTAGTTTACATTTTCAAGGCAAAATTTCCAGAGCGAAGCAGTAAGATGGTTTTGCGTCACCAGTAATTTTGGCAGTCGTGCTGTACCTTTTCTGAGTCAGAGTTGGTCATCATTATGATCTTTCTGAAGATGAAGTGGGGTTGCAAAAATGCACCACATATTATACTTCGCCCGGAAAAGATTTGTTGATAAATCAATGCTTCTCTTGACAACTAATGCTCATCAAAGATTGGTTGAAAACTAATGCTTACCAAAGATCGGTTGACGGAATAATGCTCATATTTCTTCGCTCCGCTCAGAAAGATTCACTCAGAAAGATTCACTCAGAAAGATTCACTCAGAAGATGAATATTAGTTAATCCACTTCCAAATTCTCGCCTTGCAATCCCCCGAGCCCGTGGCAAACATTCCATTCCCAGAAGACGGATGATTTGAAACACTCACACTGATCACGGAATTGCGATGTCCCTGCAACATCAACAACGGCTCGCCAGAGTTTTTATCCCAGAAAATAACCCCTCTGTCCTTTGAGCCTGAAAGAATGTACTGACCATTAGGGGACGCACAAACACTCAACACAAAGTCCTTGTGGCCGACATAAGTGACCTCACAACTTGCGGATTTCTTACCCCCTGCGCCGCCGCCGCCAGCACCAGCACCACCACCAGACGCCTTGGAAGAAAGCCCATCCAAGGACCAAAGTTTCACGGTGGTGTCCAAGGACCCCAGGGCAATTTCCTTGCCGTTGTTGGTGAAGATGACCGAATAGACCGAGTCCTTGTGGCCATTGTCGTCCTCGCTTTCACAATCAAGCCGTTCGACAAGAAACCCGGTTATGGCGTCCCACACGCGCACGATGCGGTCCAAGGACCCCGCTGCAATGAGCTTGCCGTCAGGACTAACCGCCACGGTGGTGACCCCGTCTTCGATCGTCAAGGTAAGTTGGGTCAACCCGGAGATGAGATCCCAAATGCGCACTGAGCGATCTCCCAGACCGGAAATGAGTTTGCGGCCGTCGGGGAAGTAATCCAAACTGTAAATGTCTTGTTCGTGGCCGCGCAAGTATTTTGTGATTTTTCTGGTGGACAAGTCCCAAATACGAATGAGCTTGTCTTCTGCACCGGTGGCAAGGAAATTGCCATCGGGGGAGAAGCAGACTGATCGAATGTAAAGGTCTGCGCCATTGTTGTTTGCAGCCTCGGGCGGTGCGGTGTTGGCAGCCCCAGAGTAATCGGAATTGGAACCAGCAGCAGGAACATTGTCGTCCAACAAGGTTGCCACAAGCTTTCCCGATTCCACATCGTAAACTTGGGTAGTTTTGTTGCACCCGGTGGCAAGGTATTTGCCATCAGGGGAGAATCTAACACAACAAACCACTGAGGTGTGATCAAGGGAGTGGAAAAGTTGAACATCAAGGTTACGAGGGGTGTCCGGGTTGTACAACACGTAGTAGTCTGCCATTTGCTTTTTGAGCTCTGGTGGGACCAACGAAGCATCGAGTTCTTTCAAGAAGCCTGGGATTGCCTTTTTGTGGGCTGCCTTGGCTGCAGCTGCAGGCAAGGACGAAGACGGTGACTGTTGTTGTTCGATCTTGACAAGATCACCTCTAGTTGAGGATTTACTGTTTTCTGGTTTGGCCAACTCTGAGCGAATTGGTTGAGGGGTGTATTGGGAAGGTGGTGGTACAGCAGCAGCAGAAGGAGCAGAAGAAGCAGCGGGTGCAGCAGCGGGGAGCGCAGGCGATGGATATCTGTTGCTGGAAGGAGGACCAGGAGGATAAGCCAAATGTTCTTGAGGCTGTACCTTTGGCGTAAGATGATAAGGAGCTGGGGATGAATGTTGCTGTGGAGGACCACCACCGTTTGTTTGGTAATCGTAGGGTTTTTGATGGTCGTAATGGTGTGGAGGTCCCCCAGCTATTTGCATTGGTGGTTGGGGTTGTTGTTGTGAGTACTGGGACAATCGACGCTCTTTTTGATCCAAATCTTGCTTCAATCTGACGATTTCCATTTCGTAGGCTTCTTTCATTTGTCTGTGGGAGGATTCTAGATCGTAAACTGCTTGTTTGATCTTTTGGACCTCGTTTGTTTGCTGGTTGAACTTGAGGTCAGATTCATCTTTGTGGATTCTGAACGAGGATGCCTCAGAACGCACGTTGTCAAACTCTTGGCGAATGCCTTCGAACAACTCTTCGAGCCTGTTGGGAGGACGATAAGCCATAATCTGATTGATGGGGGGGTTGATTGGTTGATGAGATTGAGTAAAAAATGGAGTAACACGCTAAAAATGAAGGAAACAGGCTGTTTGTTTTTCCAAGTTTTTTTTTTTTTTTTTTTTTTTTTTTTCAGTATATTGAATATAGTGATTGTTATTGTTTATTGATGTATTTAATTATTTTTCATTCAGTCAGTTGTTTATTGGTGTTTACTGCTTGGTTTGGTGAATAAAGTTAAGTAGAATAAAAGTAGATAAAGAGATGTATAGTTAGTGTTTTATTTTTTAACTTTCTATTGTTCGGATTGTGTTTTCCTTAGATTGAGTAGGTGAGCTAAGTTTTTAACAGTATTTTATTGATGGATTTTCCTGTTTTTCCAGATTTTCCCTGTCTGTTTGTTGAATTTAGTGCACTCTCGCTATTAACAACATGTAGCATACTACCATATATATAGATTTAAATATATGATGTGTACGAGCGAAATTGGCTAGATGAAAGATAGTCCTAGATAACTGGTGATTCCTTCATTGCTTGGTGAGACTCCACATACCAGAACCCCCCTGTGGATTATGTAATATAATATATGACGTATTATGTAAAATATTATGTAATATTAGCTTTATACACGTGATGCACTAACAAAATTACTAAGAAATTACGTAATCGCCATGTGAAATATTATTACTTGTACATGAAAATACATGGATAACATAACAGCCGGGCTAGCCTAATTGGTTAGGGCGTCTGACTTCTAATCAGGAGACTCTGGGTTCGAGTCCCAGGTTCGGTGTTTTTTTTTGTCACCTCAATGAGATATTCTACTATGTAGTATGGAGTATATATGGTATATGATGGTAGTAGTCCATTGATGATAACTACTGTCAATGTGATTTAATATAATATAATAAAATACAATACAATACAGAATACGGTCAACATAAAGTGAACAGTAAATAAGGAATACTCCTAACAAATATAAACACAATCAATCATTCATTCATAGAGAGAGAAGAAAGAAGAAAGAGAGAAAAATTTAAAGAGAGAAGAAAAAATAAAATGATCAAAATGAATGACCATCAATCACAACTTTCTCCTGCTTCACTATTATTATTATTATTTTTCATCCTTCTTTATTATTGATCCTCATCCCATCAAAAAATATTATATATATTATATTATATTATATTATATTATATTATATTAGTATACTCTATCATACCATAACATATCATATCATACTATAATTACTACTATATGTATTGATACTCTTCTTTCATATTCAATATTCACTTCTTATACTATATCCTTCATCCTATATCATATACTATACCTTTTTATCCCACCATCCCACCACCAATAATATACAATACACCCCCCTCCCCCTCATGCTTGACGTCTCACATCCTCCTGAGATCTTCGAGTTCTCCTTAAGCTCCGTCAAAGACACCGGCTACATAGACATTGCCCAGTTCACAATAATAGGCTCCACCCTCGTCAAGAGCTCAGACCTCATCAAACATGGCAAACGATTGGAAAACATGAGTTGGCGCATCATGGGCAAAAACTTGGTCATCAACAACAATAACCTCAACAAGTCCACCACTAATACTACTACAACCGTCACCGAACTGCCCAGCACCAAAGGCCTTGATCCAAAATCAGTCTTCAACAACTCAATAACTGATTTCCAGTCCTCCTCTTCGTTTTTTTCCTCTTCTCCTTCTACTACATCTTCTTCGTCAACATCAAATAATAATCACCCACCAAAACACAAGCTCAAAGCAAAGTCCTACTACGAAAAGTCCCTCACCCAATCTGACTTCAACTCAATAGTATCCATCATAACAAAGCCCTCATTATCTCAAATCAAGCGGCATCCTCATAATCCTTCATCAACAACCTCTTCCTCCTCATCTTCTCCTGCACCTTCCCATTCCGTCAATAATAATAATAATAATAATAATAACAATAATAACCATGGCCATGGCCATGCCCACTCACAATTTTACAATCAAAACCTACATCGCAATCACCCACCATCGCCCCCGCCATCGCCCCCTCCTCCCAAGTTAAAGCGGCCAGTTCTTTCAAAAAGAAACTCTTCAAAGGGAAGACTCACCTTCTCCTTCAAGGCAAACCCTCACTCAACCACAAACAATCACAACTCTCTTAATAACTCAAACGCCTCCACCTTATTGATGAAGAAGAAATTCACTACAGAATTAATCGATGGCAACATATCCCACCACACAAAGAGAGATGCATCACTTTCCCCAAAGCTTGCGCCTCAAAAGTTCAAAGAAAACATCAAATCAAACATTTCCTTGTCAACTTCTACTGCCCCTTCTAATAAGAAATCCACAGTAAGTCTCTTTTCAAATACCAAAAAGACCTCAAATAACTTGAAGAACAACGATATCATAATACAGAAATTCGGCAGTGACAAAAAGAAACCTGATAATAATAATAATAATAATAATGATAATAATAACAACAACTCAGACACTGATTCTTTGTCTGATACAGACTCAAACTCAGACTCAGACTCAGATTATCTCTATAGTGATGACGACGACGACGATGACGACGACGATGATGACGATCAACCTCCCATCACAAAATACGATTCCAAAGACTCATTTGCGGAAAAATTCAAGGAAATCACCACCCAGCTTGGCCAAGCCATTGTTGAAAAAAACAATGCTGCAAAACAAAAAGCAAAAACGTCCCTTTTCAACAATAGAAATGTAACAAGCAACAACAATAATAACCCCCAGTCTGTTGATTCCACAAACAAGCTTTTGAAGAAAAAGAGCTCTTTATTTCCCGTCCAGCATAAGAACAATAATGAAGCAATCCTTTTTTCAGATGATTCCTTCTCAGATGATGATGATGATGATGATGATGATGATGACGACGACGACGACGATGACGATGAAGGAGATTATGATTCTTCAATCGATGGCAAACGGCCTCTTCGTAACAACAAACTTCAGAAAAAATCCTCTCTGGGCTCTCGTTCAAAAAGCACTACGGATGATGATTTCCATGACTACAGTGACGAAGATGACATTGATGATGACAATGCATGGACAGATGATGACGAAGATGCCGACAACAAGGAGGAAGCCAAATCAGAGGACAAGGATGGCAAGTCTCAAGGTGATGATGAACTCATGAAATCGTTCAAGAAAGCCACACCCCCGGTCGCGGGCAGCGCTCCTCCAATAAAAAAATCCTTGCTTTCTGGGCTTTTTTTGAACGAAATGGCTAATCAAAAGCCTCAAAATCTAGCGCGTTCTTCTAGACTGTTGGGCAGCGAAACAGCTCGCAGCCACAGTACAACCAGCGGCCACAGCCACAACAGCGTGGGCAGCTCCAACAGTAACACCACCAAAAGCAAGCGATCAAAATCCCAAAATGCAACAAAGATCATGTTTAGTGATTTGGGATTGACCTTTGACAACTCAGATGCAGTCATCCAGCCAAGAAACCAACAACAACAACAACAGCAACAGCAACAACAACCCGGTTCAGCAGGATCCCCAACGTACAGACTAAAATCCCAGGCCTCAAGCACTCTGTTGAATACGTTCTCTGTTGCCCAAAGTAAGATTGTTCCCACATTGAATCCCCCAGACGATTCCACCAAAGCTTTTGCAACCTCTCCATCCATTTCGTCTCCTGCAAGGCGTCTCACTGAGAAATCCTCTTCAACCACGAACATTGCCTTGGATCTTCGAGAATCTCTCAAGAAAAACTCAAGCAGCTCGTCGTCGTTCACAAATCTTTTGCAGATGATGCCGTTCCAACAGTTGTTCAGATCGCATTCTGCAAATAACGATCATGACTCGAGGTTGGATGATGCTGCCCCTTTGACCCCATCGGCGCCATCGGCGCAACCGGCCCCGTCGTCTGGCCAACCAGGAACAAATCCTGGGGCAGGCTCAACGTCTGCTGCTCAATTGCAAACCCTCAACCGGCTCAAACTCGATCTTCAGCAAAAACGCTCTAGCAACGCCCCTCCAACGGCAAAGTCCCTCTTGACCACCGTTTACCCTTCCCATATGTTCCACCAGCAATTGCCACCCGTCACCGGTAGGGGTGCTCTCAAACAAGCACAAGCGCCACCGAAGGTGGTGACTCGTGCAGAAGTCGAGTCCATAATTAGCGGGAACTACAAGAAGGATATTCCGTCCACTAAAAAACAAGACAAAGAGGAGGAAGCGAAGGCTCTGGAAGAGGATGATAATAACGTGTTTGAGATTGACAGTTATCACAATAGGGGTTGGTGAGCCGTCCCCGGGGATACTATTTACCAGCGTGTAATATATTAATTTAGACAAAGCGTGGGAATACTCAATATTCATTTTAAATTGCTTGTACTGTAGATTAGTGATCTACTAAAGATCCTAGATCTAAAGTTTGCTCTTGCACCGGATATCAAATTATTCTAGACATGTAAGATATTATCAATGGCCCCACTGCGAAGGGCTAATCCAACCCAGCATTCGAGCATAGCACCCCCATATCAACGTAGAACCTCCCCTGGGTGATGATGTTGTCAATCACCTTGTTCTTGAACACAAACACTCTGTTCTCATGTGGTTTCAACGTTGCAAGGTAGAACCGGCACAACGTTTCGACATTGGCTCTTCTTTTGGCAAGTTCCTTCTGAAGCATCAACGTCTGGGTTGAAGGGAAGCTCGTGTTGAAGAACCCCGGAGGCGAGCTTGAAAGGAGCTCCTCCAACTCGTCCACCCAACCACCACCGTCATCAGCGTCAACGGCAGCCCGCCCCGCTGGCATGTCGTCGGGTTCCTTTGGGAGCATGCTCAAGTGCAGACTTCTCTTTTGCCTGTTGTTATCCTGAGCGAGGTCCTGCTCAAAGTTTTGCAACATCAGTCCACCTTGGTGTATTTGGTCGAGGGTGGTGCATATGCCACAGTTTGCGTCTCTTTTCTCGCGCGCCAAATTCCTGCGGTTTTCCTTATGGCTCCTGCAGTGCTGGATCACCATCCGGTAAAGCGTCTTGCGTTTGCTCATGAACTCGTTGTAGTCGACCTCCGGGTTCAACTTGAAATCCTCAGGCCTCCAAAGCTTGCCAGAAAGGGGATTGCAGATGATGTTGATGGAAGTTCTCAGTTCGGTTCGCTTCACAATACGGTCCACGTCCAACACGGCAAAATATAAAATAGAGTGGTCACTTTGCTGTGAACCCTCCTGTGACACGCTCTGCAACACCGGCTCCTCTTGCTTCACCTTGTCATTTGCTTTTCTTCTTTTCTTGGGGGCCTCCTGCATCTCCTCATTGAAAAGTATCTTTTTTCTTGCCGAGGACCTCCTCTCCACCTTCAGGATGTCCCTGTCCTTCTTCTCAAGGAGCCTCTGGTCGTTCGCCTTGTGGAGCGAGATCGGGGTGTACACCCCTTTGAAGTCAACTTCCCGCACATCGTCCTCTGAATCGCTTTCTCTTTCAAGCGGAGACGACGGCACCGGCACCGTGTTCTTTGCAAGATCTAGGCTTGGCGGAACGTAGGTCGACGACGCCGAGTTGGGCGACGACGCAATGTTGAAGGTGTCTTGCGACTCGGGATTATCGTCGCGGTGCTGAGCAGGCTGCTGAGCAGGCTTTATTGACTTCGTTGAATTTGTTGACTTTGTCTCGCGCCCGCCAGCATCATCATCCTTGGATTTTTCTTCGCTCCAATCCCTTTTCCACTCCTTCTCCATGTCGTTCCGCCTCCACCGCTCCACCATTTCAATCTCCTGGTGTAGCTCATAAATCTCTCGTCTTTGGCTCCTTATTGTCTCTATGAGCTCCTCAATGACCTCCCTGCATTTCTTGAACGTGCTGCAGGCTGCCTCTTCAGCCTCCTCTATCCAGACCTCCGTGAATGCTATGTTGCGGTCATCGTCGTACTCACTCTGGTCCAAAGTCTTTTTCGACAACTTAGATCTCATTCTCGCTTACCAGGACGCGTCAGTTAGATACACTTAAAATAGTCAAAAAAAAACAAAAATTTACGTGTTTTATTTATTTTGCGTTCGTTGTCCAAGAGAGGTTTTTACCCGGAGTCATGCTCACCTATTTTTTTTTTTTTTTTTTTTTCTTCGCAATTTTTTTCAGATTCTTTGGAACAGAGTTGATGAGAAATCAAAGATCAGAGGACTACAAGATAAAGTGGTCTGTTGATTTGGAGAAGATAGAAGACATCTATTTTATAGAGACTAAGAGTCAGTTGTTTCCCCTTTCATTATTTTCCCCTCAATAACTCACATGCATAGCATGGAAGCGCAGATTCAACAAGCAGTGGAGATTGCCTTCGATCCAAGCTCTGCGCCTGACCTCAAACAGCAGGCGCTTGGCTTCATTGAGGAGATCAAGAACTCCGAAAACGGATGGGAAGCATGTGTCCCACTACTCACCAACGGTGCCGCCCCTGACCATGTCAAGCTTTTTGTGTTCCAAATGATAGACCAATACATACCTTCAATGACAGTTGAGAAACTAGATAACTTGAAAAACATCCTAATGGCCTACTTCAAGCAGTTGGTCGTGAACGACTCCTCCTCCCTCGCTTTTGCATTCGCCTCCAACTCATCCACATCTGCATCTAATGATAATAATAACAATAATAATAACAATAATAATAACACCTCCTCTAACACACTTACTAATAAACCCAAGGGCACCTCGACGTTTTTGAAAAACAAGTTGGCCGCCACTTTCACAAACGTCTTTTACTATGCATATCTCAACATATGGCCGGATTTCTTCAAGTGCTTCATCAAGTTGATCACCACTGAAGAAGACCCCTCCAGAAAAGTTGTCATTACCGATTACTATCTCAGAGTGTTGTTGTCTGTGCACACCGAGATTGCAGATCAAATGTACCAGGCGTCGGATACCCCAAAGGACAACTTGAGCGGCGCCGGCATGAAGCTCAACGCAGACACGTCGGCAAACTTGAAAGATTTGGTGAGAATAAATGATGTGCCAGACATTGTGTTGAATTGGAAACACATTCTTGAGTTTCTCAGTAGAGTGGATACCAACAACGACGAGGTTGTTGGGGTTTTGAGAAACTTGTTCAAAGTGATTGGTGCTTGGGTGGGGTGGACCGACATAAGCTTGTTGATCAGTGGCGAAGACAAGTTCTTTATGAATCAGTTTTTCCAGTTTTTGCAGGTCAATGTGGTACGAAACGATGTGTGCTTGTTGCTTGTTGAGATACTTTCCAAAAAAATGATTTCCCCCAAGAAAATGGAGTTGTTGCATTTGATGAATGTCAATGAGATCTTGATCAATTCATTTGCTAGTGGCGGGCCGTTTGCTAATGACATGGACGATGAAAATGCGGTTTTCTTTGAATGCATGGCCAAGTTGTTGAATGCAGTGGGCATTGAATATTTGATGGTGGTTGAGAAAACAGACTCGCTGGTGGAATTGAAACAGTTGGCGTTTGCTAAATTGAACGACATATTAGAGATTTACTTGGTGGTTTTGCCCAATGAGTACGACGACATTTCATTGCAGATTTTGGGGTTCATTTCTTATTTTTTGACAATCTTGAAGAAGTTGAAAAGAGCAAACAACAACAATAACATTATTGATATTAGTAACTACAATGAGTTTTTGGGTTCATTGTTGACAAAGATTATTATCAAGATGAAGTATGATGAAAACGATGATGGCTTGGCCGACGAGGATGAAGACGACGACGCTAAAGAGTTTCAAGAGACTCGTGCAAAATTGAAGACATTTCAGGAGGCAATCTCAACAATCAATCCAGATCTTTTTGTCAATGTCGTTACCAGCATTGTGAACCAAACATTGTATGACAACGCCACCAAGGATGATTGGAGAGCGTTTGAGTTGGGTCTTTATGAGCTTAGCAACTTCAGCGATATCTTGAGAGGAAACACCATGAAGTTACCCAAGACTGAAATCAACAAATCGGAGCCATTTTTGATTTTCCAAAAGATTTTGTTTGACTTGATTGGCAAAATGAGCAACATGTTGAGAGAAATGGACCATCCTTTGATTCAAATGACATTTTTGTATTTGATCATCAAGCACTATAATTTCTTCACTAGTGATAAGGATAATAATGAATTCACGACTCAAATTTTGGAGATTATCAATTCCAAGTATGGGCTATTCAGTGAGTATTCGTCGGTTCAAAAGAGATGCTTTTATTTGTTTTCAAGATTTATCAAGTTGACCAAGCCAAGATTGAGCGGAGAAGTTTTGAAGAATTTGTTGGGCAACTTGCAAATGTCACTTCTTGGGATCAAAGCAAGGGTGAATGAGAGCACCAAGATCATTGAAGAGAGTGGGAAGGGGAAACTCAAGAGCAAAGCAGCAGCAGAGAAGAAAAACGGTGACAAGATTGAAAAGGGAGGAGCCCCAGATACTGATAGTAGTGATAATGATGACTTTGATGATTATGATGATGAAGTGGAGTTTGAGGACAGTTATTTTGATAGTCAGTTGAACTTGTTTGAAACGGTTGGATTGTTGATTGCGTTGTATCATGGGCCCGAGACTGAGGAGATGATGGACTTGATTCTCAATCCTATTTTCAATGACTTGAAGCAATGCATGGATGTGTTCCCCAGTTTCCAGTTCCCGTTGGATAAAACCCAAGTGTTGTTGCAGATGCATCATTGTTTGTTGGCGTTGGGGATGTTTGCCAAAGGGTTTGAGCAAATGCCACGGAACTCTGAGTGCAGAATGGTTGTTATTGGCAAGTTCAAGAACATGTGTGAAGCCACGGTTGTTATTCTCGAGCTGTTTCAGAACTACAGAATTGTTCGGGATTCTAGTAGATTGTTGATCAGTAGAGTCATTCCGGTCATGGGAGGCGAGATCAAGGATTACATGGTGAGATTGATGTTTGTTATATTACTGAATGAGTACATTTCGATTGGCGAAATGAACTCGTTGATCAGTTTTGTGAATCAGGTTATTCATGTTTTCAACCGGGACATTCAGATTTACGAGTTGATGAATGAGATCATTGGGCTGTTTTTGGAGAAGATTTTCAAGATGGTGAAGGACAAGAAGCCCCACAGTGATAAGCTTTTGTTGAAGAGCAAAAGCAAGACCTTGGATACGATGGTGAAGACGCAATACCAGAATCTTGAAAAATCGTATTTGATGTTTATTTTGGGGTTGATGAACAATCATGTGTTCAGTTTGCTTTTGAGTGAGTTGAACCAAAAGGCCTTCCCCGTGGTGATGACCTCGATATACGACTACATGGTGTTGGACTTGAAAGAGGACGTGATGATCAACAAGCTTGCGTTCAATATCTTGGAGAATTTCATTGAGTTGTTGAGCAAAGGGGTGTTGAACGACAAGCAGGACACATTCTATGTGAATATCAAGAGCAGCAACGCCAGCGGCGGCGATGTTGATAATAGCAACAACAACAATGGCATGATCAAAGTTGCCGGGGTGGATGAGTACTTGTTGAAGCAGAGCGTTGCCATCTGTTTTGAGATCCCATTCAAGCAGATCAATGGGTTCAGCTTGAAGGATGGACAAAGCCGGTTGATCTTGAATGAGATCTCCACGGTGTTGAAGATGCTATTCAAGAATTACAACGAGGTGTTGATCACCTACTTGAACGAGGTTTATTTTCGAGAAATCAATTTGCCGAGAGAGGTTGCCAACGAGTTTTTGACGGGGTTGGTGGAGTCGGACGACAAGCAGTTCCGTGCATATTTCACCCAGTTTGTAAATAAAATGGGCAGTTGAGAGGGTATTTAATTAGCTAAGCATTTATTATTACATTTATATCCGCGGACAACTAACTAACTAACTGCTGGAGTTGTAACTTTATCTTTATTGTTACGGGTGCAGAATTCACGGACGCGCTTTTCACTCCGCTTCCCTGCATGAAGCGCCGCTAAGATTTAAGGGGTTAGTCCGATCGAGGGGCCAACTTGGCAAACTAGTATATATTATTATCTAGTAGCTGGAGGGGGCCGAGATCGAATGGAGCAATCCCCTGAGATCCAGCGGGATTGAAGAAAAAAATTTCTCAGATCCCACAGCAAGCACAGAGCGTAGCTTTTTTCTACACACTGGTGAAAACGAGTAGCCATATACTGTGTATGTATAGAGAAAGAACAAATTCGGTAGTGCCATTGTAGAGAATACCAAAGGGCCTGAAAAGAAATAGTAGAATGGATTATGCCTGGTATTTTGGTTGTATATTATATAAGCTGCTGCTGCTGGGGCTCTTCATGAGAACGACTCATCGGCAAATTGCAAGTTCAAGTTGTCGATGCCCAAGCCGTGGACTTTTCCTCTGTCAGCGCGGGCAGCAGTGTCTAGAGAAATAAACTCAAACCCGCGCGGGGTGTAGACACTGTCCATCGATTTCTCGCGCAGATGGGTTCCGATTGGGGTGTTGACAAGTGACGGAAGCGGAGGCACTGTGTCCATAGAAACCAAACTCGTATTATTATTGTTGCTATTGTTGAATTGGAATGGCGACGACGACGACAATGAGGACGACGACGACAACGACAAATTGGATGATAGCGACGACGAGTTCTGCTGGAGGCTCAGATAGGTGTAGTAAACGTCGTTGTTCAACTGCAAGCCCTTGATGTTCCGTTCTGTCATGGCGGCGGCGGTGGAGGCCCTTTGGTGCAAGGGGAGGGCTGTCGCCGTCTTGGTCCTGCTCACATTGCGAGACTGCAAGTAGTAAGAAATCACCCTCACCACAATGTACAAGGCAAAGCACCCAATCACCACATTCTCAACAGCGTCGGTAAGCAACCCCAGGGATTGCGAGGCAACTTTCGGGTGGTGTGTTTCTGCCTGTGCCTGAGCCGCGGCAGCGGCATCGTAGTTCGGGTCAATGTTGTTCTGGTCAATGCCTCGGAGCAGAAACAGAGTTGGCTTGGCCTTGTATAATTGGTAGTCAAAAGTGCCCAACCCACGCATATATAGCGGTCGGAACCCCGTTGCCGGGGCATCGTCGACAAACGCCAACTTCAACAACTTGGTATCTTGGAAAGCATGCTCTCTAAGAAGCACAGGGTCAAAAGGAAGTGGGACCACCATGTTTAGCAAGCGAGAAAGCGAGAATTCTTTGGGGCCTGAAGTTAATTATTTGAAGAGAAGAGTTTTGAAAAAGAGTGATGGAAGACAAGCAGGCTCCATGAACTGAATGAGAGGAATGAATAGGTGGGGGAGGGGAGGTTTGCTTCGGGAAGGGTCCAAGTCTTGAAGAGAGAGGTAGAAACCTAAAAGAGTGGATGGACAACGATATATATATATAATTGAAAATAGGGAAAGAACTAGACACTCGGGAAATATTTTTTTTCTCTTTCCAGTCATTCTGCCCATGTACATATTTTTTTAATAGGGAACGACGGGCATGAAAAAAAAATTCCCTCGTCATGATGAATAAAATGTAATGTAATACACGCTACATATAACATATATGTAGTGAAGCAGTGGAGTGAAATTCCATAGTCTGTTAATAGTAGACCCTTGCTGAACGTTAAAACTTGCACTGGCAGAAATTGAAAACAGTTACGAAGTGCTGGCTAGAAGTTGGGAAGATCCAATGAGGAGACCAATGAGAAAGCACTACTGTTTCACTGGTCAATTTTGTACAGTATTTAGTGTTTTTGTACAAACTCCATGTTGTACCCCAACAAGCTTTTCAAAGGTTGAATGGCATTCCAGAGCACTACAAGCTGTGCAGATCAATGATGTAGATTATAGATTAGAAAGTCAAAAATTCTCCACCAAGTCCCTCACTTTTCTGTCAAACAAGTCTGCCTTGATGGGCATGTCCATACTGTAGAACGGATTCTTCATCACATAGTCACTGTACAATATGTACACTTTTCTCAACAAGTCCTCGGCCGCATCTCGTCCATCATTCAAGTTCTTTTCATGCCCGGTGGATGGTCCATCCAAGGCTTCTGCAGTGTCAGTGATAGTAGACACATCAGTCCCAGCTCCAACTCCAGCCCCAGCTCCTGGTATTTTCTCATGAACATTCGGTGAGGTTATCATCAAAAACTTGATCCCCGTTAACGTCTGAAAAACAAATATGTTGAACAAGTTTGTCTCAATAATGTTCAACCCGGTCACATTACTGCTGACATAAAAGTAGTTGGAACTCAATTTGTTGTAAGAAACAGACGAGTTGCTCAACAAAGTAGCGTTTGTGAAGTTGTTATTTGCCATGTTGGTGAAGTTCATTATGATATTGTTTATTCGGGATCCGTTCAACGGATTGTACTGCTGTATCTGCTGCTGCTCCATCTGTTCCTGAAGTGACTGTGTTGATTGTTGCTGCTGCTGCTGCTGTTGTTGTTGCTGCTGGGGCTCTGTAATAGGCGAGGTCAAGGTATCATTCCCTAAGCTCGGGGTTCCATGCGGGGTGGTTCCCCCGCCTATCATTGGCGTTCCCGCAATGCTCCCCGGAGCAGTGGCGACTCTGGACGCAGACGAGGTGAAGGCGTTTGGGTCCTTCACCTGATCCGGAGTAAGCTTGGATGCAATGGCGTGGACCCCATGTATGGTCCCTGCAAACACAAGATAATCGTTGATGGAAAGCCGTGTCAACACAGACGAGTAATCTTGCTGATACACGAGACCACCTGCCCTGTTCAAGATGTACAACGAATGTATCATACTGTTCTGCTCTCTACTCTACTCTACTCTACTCTATCATCATCTACATGAAGATACGTGGAAACTCCAAAAAAAAAAAACGGAAATGTCACAAGTGCGCGTAGCCTTTTGGGCGGACTCTTCTTTTGTTTACCAAAGAGAAGTTTCAAAATCAAAGTGCAAATCAAGCAAGAAACAGCCGTACACAAAATCACTGGTCTCAACAAACTCTCTCCAGCCATAATATATATTAAGGAGCATAGCATAGAACCTCCTAGAGCATTTCTTTGGCCCTCTTTGCCCTCTTTTTTTCCCCCCAATTGGTTTCAGTTAACTTGTGGTTTGTTCAAAAGCAACTTAATATATTTTTAGTCCAATTTCCAAAAGCGCTTGACTACTACGCAATTGAGTGTTCCTCCTTTGGCCTCAACTGACGTATCATGGCATCTGTTGTGCTTCCGTCCTCCCCTTCGCATTCCAAAAACGAGAACAACGAAAATGAATCAGCTGGCTCAACCCCACACCAGAAAATGAACTCTGAATCGGATTCCAACTCCCGTTTTCTAGAACAACCCCAGGTCATGCCAAACAAGTTCTCCTTGAGAGAGTTTGTCAATAATGCCAATGATATTGAGGAAAACAATAATGGCTCGACCGCTGTTGAAAGAGACGAAGAAAAAATCTCAGAAGATCAAAATCAAGATTATGATCAAAATCAAGTTAAAGATCAACTTAAAGATCAAGTCAAAAATCAAGTCAAAAATCAAGGCGAAGATCAAGGCGAAGATCAAAGTACAGATGGTCAAGCTGACGAGGTTATTGGCCTCAATGCTGAAGCTCCCCAAGAAATTGCATTTACTTCTCCCAATCCTTCCCGCAAACTCAAACTTCGTACCCCAACTACCCCTGCCATCAGAAACTTCTTTTCTAGAGAAACAGAGTCCAACAATGTCCAATCCCCAACTGAGTCAAACTTTTCTCCAAATTCCCCAAGCCCTGATTCTGAAGGGAAATGGTTGAAAAGGCTATCCAAATTCAACCACTCTGAACCCAACTTTAATGAATGGAAAAACAATTTCTTCCTTTTCAACAAAAAGCAAAATCAATCCCAGCAGCAGCAGCAATTACTGCTGCAACAACAGCAACAATTAAGGAAGAAACAAAATAAAACAAAAAAGACACACCTTTCTAAATCTGACCAGTTGGCAAGAAACCGCGCAAACTTTTTGATTGATTCCTTGTTCTTGGGTTACACCGCTTCAAATTTGGTCTCAAGCGTGTTCTTGGTGGATGAAGAGAACACCAGACGTGCCCCGTTATTGGCTCATTTGGTGGGCATCAGAGTTCATGACATCACCGACGCTTACTACGATCCCGCCCATATTCATCATCGGCGTCATCATCGTGGTACTGACTTGAGGTCTATCTCAAACATTGATGATAATTTTGCTCACAACATTGATCCCAATCATCCTGGCACTTTTACCAAAAAATCAATCCCAATAAAAAGACGCCGTTACAGATTTGATTTAGAGTACGGTGTGGGCGACAATAGGGCCAAATGGACTTTGATCAAAACTTTGAAGGATATTCTCAACTTGTCTATTAGATTGAAATTGATTTCTTCAACCAGTGGTGCTTTGAACTTGAAGAAATCAACAAACAAACAAACTTTACCAGTTTTCCCCAAATTAAAGGAAAATCTTCATGAATTTCATAATCTTTCCTCAGATTCGGACTCGTCACTTTCAGAAATTGATCCTGACGGCGCTGGCAGCGGAGAAGAGTATGAGCTTGTTGATATTGAGGCATCTTTGAATCACAACGGTAGCCCACAAAATAGAGTTTCTTCCTCCTCTCATAGCATTCGTCGTCACAACCGCATCAATACCTCATTTAACCAAAATGACAACGATCAATCATTATCAAGGATCTCAACTGGAAGTTCAGCCCATTCGCAATTCAACAATTTGGTGTCCAAAATCTCTAATTTGTCCTTGAGACTCAAACAGCAACAGCAATCTCAAAAGAATGTATCCGAAGACTACTACAAAAGTGAGCAGATTTATAGCTTTAAATTGGAGGATTATTTCAAAAAGTTATTTTTGGTTCTTTCTTTGAGACCTCAATCTAATAAGCTTTTCCAATTCTTCGAATTATCCCCAATTGGTGTTCTTTTATCCAATGAGCACGGCTATAAAGGGAAACAAGGTTATCTATTGGTCACCACTTCTGCAAAAAAACAAGGCTGGAGAGTTGGTCATTTGAAAGCTAGAGACTGGGGTGCGATGATCAAAAGACACACTCCAAAATGGTTCTGTGTTAGAGAATCATACATTTTGTACACCGCTGATATTAACTCCACTTCAATTTTGGATGTCTTTTTGGTCGATGAAATGTTTGAATTGAAATTCAAAGGTGGAGAATCCAAGAAGGAATCCGAAATTATCAGTCAAATAGTTTCTCAAACCAAAGCCGCTCTTGGTAACGAAGATGCTGAAGTCCGTCCGATTGTTGCAGATGATGACGAAGAAGAAGGTGTTGTGGACGACGACGATGATGATGATGATGACGACGACGATGAAGAAGTTGAAGACGAAAATCAAATCATTGAAGAAGAATTGAACAAGTCCACCAAAAAACGGAGCGCATCCGCACCTCATTTGAAAATCACTGTCTCCAACAAGGAAAGAAAGATGAAAATGGTTGCTGGTTCCGACCATGAATTGAAAGTTTGGATCAAATCATTACAAATCATGTTGTCCAAAACGGAATGGGCCAAACCCAAGAGATTTGGTTCATTTGCTCCAGTGCGTGAAAATTGCTATGCACAATGGTTTGTTGATGCTAGAGATTATTGGTGGGCTGCATCTTCTGCGATTGAAATGGCTAAAGACGTCATTTTCATTCATGATTGGTGGTTATCTCCTGAGTTGTATTTAAGAAGACCTGCCAATGGGAATCAGGAGTATCGTGTTGATAGATTGTTGAAAAGAAAAGCTGAACAAGGTGTCAAGATTTTTATTATAATTTACAGAAATATTGGTGAATTCGTTGTCATTGACTCAAGTTGGACAAAGCATTCGTTGATGGATTTACACGAGAATATCAGAGTTCTTAGATCGCCAAATCAGTTTTTGCAAAACACCTTCTTTTGGGCACATCATGAGAAGTTGTTGATTATTGATCACACTGTTGCGTTCCTTGGTGGCATTGACTTGTGTTATGGTAGATTTGATACCCCTGATCACGTTTTGGTTGACGATGCACCTTCAGCTTTTGCTGATGGCAGTAACCCGTCTGGAAGACATGATAAATATCAAATTTTCCCAGGCAAAGATTACTCAAATCCAAGAGTAAAAGATTTCTTTGATCTTGATAAACCATATGAATCAATGTATGACAGACAAAGTGTTCCTAGAATGCCTTGGCACGATGTCCATATGGTTCATGCTGGCCAAATCGCAAGAGATTTGTCAAGACATTTTGTTCAAAGATGGAACTATTTGATTAGACAAAAGCGGCCTTCTAGACCTACTCCATTATTGACCCCTCCTACAAACATGACACAAAAGGATATTGATGAAATGGGATTCAAAGGCACTTGTGAGGTTCAACTTTTAAGATCTTCTGGTTATTGGTCACTTGGTTTGAAAGAAGTTGAAAAATCCATTCAAAATGCTTATTTGAAACTCATTGAAACTTCTGAGCATTTTGTCTACATTGAGAATCAATTTTTTGTTACTGCTTCAGCTTGGGACAATGTGGTCATCAAAAATCGAATTGGTGATGCCTTGGTGGATAGAATTATCAGAGCACACAAAGAAGGCACCACTTGGAGAGCAGTGATTGTCATCCCATTGATGCCAGGTTTTGAGGCGCAAGTTGATGAGCCAGAAGGGTCTTCGGTGAGAGTGATTATGCAGTGTCAGTACATGTCTATCTCCAGGGGTTCTACTTCCATTTTTGCAAAGCTTCGCAAAGTTGGCATTGATCCAGAAAATTACATTCAGTTTTACTCCTTGAGAAAATGGGGTAGAATTGGTGAGTATGGCAAATTGGTGAGTGAACAGTTGTACATTCATGCAAAGACCATGGTTGTTGATGACAGAGTTGCGATTATTGGTTCTGCAAACATCAATGAGAGATCAATGAGAGGTAGTAGAGATTCTGAAGTTTGTGCAGTTGTTCGCGATACTGAGACCGTAAAAACGACAATGAATGGTAAACCATATTTGGCTGGCAAGTTTGCTCACACTTTGAGAATGAGATTGATGAGAGAGCATCTTGGAATTGATGTGGATGAGTTGGATTTGGTGGAGCGGAAGTTTGATGAGATTGAAAAATGTGTCATTAGTAATTTTGCACAATCAAAGTATCACGATGTTACTGGATTCTACAAAGACAATTCAAATGCAAAGCGGTCAGCAATGGTTGAGTTGGCCAGTAGAGAGGTTTTGGATCTTCCGAAAGGTACTCAAAAATGGAAGAAATTTCAAACAATGTCGCAAAGTGCTGCCAATTCCAGTAACGGCAAAGCTAATGAAGGTGTTGCCAGTGGTAAAAGTAAAGAAGGTGGTGTTGATGACCGTTCTGATGGCAGAGCCGCAAACGTCAATGGAGATGGCTATGAGAATGATGGTGATGACGATTACGGTGATGAAGATGATCCACTAAGTCCAAAATCAGAAGGTCCACTTTACAGATCTTTCAATCACAGGGCATGGGTTGAAAATGCCGGCATGAGAGAAAAGAAACCGTACTCGTCTGACCCAAGAATCAAAAACAACAAAGATCATAAAGACGATGTTGCAGGCAAAGGTAAGGACCATCTTGACACCAAGAGCTATGGCAAATGGAAATTAAATGCTCGGAAAACTTTGAAAAAATGGGCAATGCAATCTGCAAGTTCCAAAAAATACTCCTCAGTGTTCATTCCAAATTTGGAAAATGTCAAAGAGTTTCTTGAAGATGAGGATGAATTCTTGGAGTTGGCAGACCATTTGTATTCTATTCTGAATGATGAAAGGGAAGAGCTTTTAGCACAGAGGGATGAAGAAAGATGGGAAATGCTCAAAAGAGTTGCGTACTTGCAACGCGTTGCTCTTAAACACGAGCATGCTTTGAAAGAGGAAAACGTCAAGCGTGCAAAGATGGGGTTGGATGCTAAAGTCTCACCATTTAACCCCACCAGTGGTTCAGCCAACCGTTCTTCAAAGCCAGAAGTCAACGGCCATGCTGCTGCTTCGGCTTCTGCCTATGCTTCTGCTTCGGCCCCTATTCCTGCAGCTCTGTCAACGTCTGCACCTGTGGATTTCGGAGCTTCAAAACCTGCAGCAGCAACTGCGGATCTTGAAGTCAATAATACTGGTAACTCAACAGGAACAAATGGAAATGGTGCTCACTCCGACAACGAGTCGCAAAAGGCGCCACCTCCAAAATCCGGCATTGAAGACTCAAACAACGATATACATATCACCACCTTGACTGATGATGAAATTGATGATTTGTTGCATGAGCAATTGAAAATCAGCAAATCCAAGTTCATGGATCCCTACAGTTTTTCAGACCCCTTGGATGAGGAGTTTTATGAAGACATGTGGTTTGAGAATGCATACAAAAACACCAAGATTTTCAGATTGATTTTCCATTGTCAACCAGATGATTCTGTTGCCACTTGGAACGAGTACAAGGAGTACTACAGTCTTTCAATGGCATTTTCCCTTTCTCAAGATTACGAAATTGATGCCATCAAGGAAAACAACTCATTGAGTGAACTTCATACACATGTTGAAACCGATGACAGCGACGAGGAACTTGAAGAGAATGAAGCAAGTGAGCGAGAGCCTCATGCAAAAAGGCCTCCAATGCATACTCACAAAACTTCAAGATCTATTAAGATTGAAGACTTGAACAGTTCTGGTATTGGGGTGCTTGGAATGCCTCCTAAGGAATACCAAGAGCAACTTTTGCATCAGCAACAGCAACAACAGCAACAAAAGAAGGAAGAATCAGAAAATGAGCATCATCATCTTCATCACAACAAGCTGGATCACCATCATTTCACCACCACCAGCGGTGCTGCTACCAATTTCAAATCTGGTTCTGATGAGCAACAAATTCACGAAACTGTGGGGTCTCCTCAAAGATTACAAAGAATCAACAAGTCCTTAAAGAAGATGTCTAACTTGAGAAAGCCGCAAACAAACGGGAATGGGAATGTGCTGGAAAATAACTTTACGGGTATACCCGAGGTGAAGGAAAATGCTGCTGATGATAATGAATCCATAAAGACAAAGGAAAATACTGGAACTGCTAGTGGGAATTTTGAGACGCCTACTGTTGGTGATTATGCAGATACTTTGAATGACGCCAAGGCACCCAACTCAAATACAAATACCACCTTATTGAGTCCGTCAACTTTGCCACCTGGGAAATCGGTTAGCAAATCGTCATCTTTCTACGATCAGCACACTGCTAGTGGTAATGGTAATGGCAATGGAGCAATGTATTCTCGTGCTGGGGCTAATCTTTCTTCAAGTGGCATTGCAAGTCCGTTGAAATCACATCGTACTGGATCTTTGGTTAGAAGAAAAAGAGCAGGCACCTACACTAATAGACGACACAAGAATTTTTTCAGAAGGGATATGATTTTCGATAAGGAAACCGCTGACAAGATCTTGTCAGAGATCACGGGGCACTTGGTTTTGTTCCCAGTCAATTGGTTGCACAAGGAGTTGGAAAGCAACAACTGGTTCACCAACAGTGATAGATTGCCTCCTATTGAAATTTATGATTGACAGCTATTTAACAATTTGCTGTACAGACTAAAATTCTTTTGTAGTCTTTCTCAAGCTCTGAAGCTCTACCTAATTCTACATTGGAAGAAAAAAGCCTGTGGGTCAATAAAAGTAGAAACTATTTGATTGGAATGTCCTTGTGAATGAAAGCTCTGCCTCCTTTGCCGTAGTCACCGACGATTTGGCCTTTGCCTTTCAACTGGTACTGATAACACACCAACCCTTCCAATCCGACGGGGCCTCTTGCATGTATCTTGTTAGTGCTGATGCCAACCTCGGTGCCAAACCCGTATCTGAATCCGTCAGCAAATCTGGTGGAGCAGTTCCAATAAACGCCAGCAGAGTCAACCCCGTTCATGAACAAGTTTGCCTTTGCTTCGTTCTGTGTGATGATCAAATCCGTGTGTTTTGAAGAGTGCAGGTTGATATGCGAGATTGCGGCCTCCACGTTCTTGATGGACTTGACAGCAATATCGTAGCTCAAGAACTCGGTGTCAAAGTCCTTTGGAGTGGCTGGTGTGATGTAGTTTGAGTTTTTCGAAACAAACTCCTCGGACAACTTCAAACTGGTTTCATCAACGTGCATGGTTACTTTTGCATCAGCCAAACTTTGCAACAAGGCTTCAGTTTTAGCTTGCCCTAGATGTTCATTTAACAAGAGGGTTTCCACTGCGTTGCAAGCAGCAGAGTAGTTTGTCTTCGAGTCCACCACCAACTTTTTGGCCATCTCAATGTCAGCTTCGTTGTCCACATATGCAGAGCAAAGCCCATCTGCATGGCCCAACACTGGTATTTTCGTGTTGGATTTGATGTTCCGCACCAAGGCATTCGACCCTCTTGGAATCACCAAGTCGATGAACCTGTCCTGGTCCAAGAGAGCACCCACCTCTTCTCTGGTGCTCACCAACTGGATAGAATTTTCAGGGACTTTTGTCTTGCTGTTGATGGTTTTGTTCACAATCGACGCCATCACTTTAAATGTTTCCAAAGATTCTTTACCCCCTTTCAAAATGGCAGCGTTTCCTGACTTGATGGCAAGAGCAGTGATGTTGGCAATGACCTCTGGTCTGGACTCGAAAATCACAAGAAGAACCCCTACTGGACATGTGACTCGGTACAAGTTCAAATCGGTGTCCAATTCACGGGCCAAGGTGATCTTCCCTATTGGATCATCCAAATCTTTCACCTGGAGAATGCCTTCCAACATCGAGTCGAACTTGTCGCCATTCGACAAGTCCAACCGCTTGATCAAGGGCTCGTCAATGTGGTTGGCTATTGCCATGTCAAGGTCCTTCTTGTTGGCCTCGAGAATTTCAGCCTTGTGAGCTTTGAGACCATTGTATATTTCCAACAAGGCTTGAATGCGGTCATCCTCCGGAAGGGTTTTGAGTAGAGTGGATGCCACATGGGCATTCTTGGCTATTTTGTAGGCGTCGGACATTGTTGCTAGGGCTTCTGCTTGTACCTTGTACTTGATTACATGCTCTGTTGACTCATTCACTTGATTTATTACGATTTTCCCCGATTGTTACGCATCACGTGCACTGCCCTCGGAGGTCTTTTTTCCTTTGGTGTTCGGGTTTTAAATCTGGTATATGTCTGGGTGTTAGATTCCACGTCCGCTTAGCAACTCTTCTTGCCTGGTGGTTTTCAATATGCGTGTTTTGATTGGTTTACCACCCGCTTCCAGGAAAAAATAACCACTAGAGAAAAAAAAAATCAGACTTGCAACACAATATATATCAAGATTGAATAATAATAATCGTTGAACTTTCACGCAAAAACAGGACATCATAATTTCCATTTTTCATCAAGAATGTTTCGTGTAGCAGCAAAGACTTCTGGTCGTCGTTTCATCTCAACTGCTTCGTCTCAAACTCAGTACACCTCTTTGGCTCATGGCTTGACCGTGGCCACTGAATCTAACCCTTTGGCAAAATCTGCCACTGTTGGTGTGTGGTTTGGTGCTGGGTCCAAATACGAAAATGCATACAATAACGGTGTGTCCAAGCTTGCCAGCGGGGTTTTGACCGCCACTGCAAATGAAGCTGCCATCAAAGACGGCATAATCTTGGGCTCAAAGCTTGATAGAGAATATCTCGGGTTGTATGGGACTTCCTTGGGTGGGAGCATCAACAAAACCATTGACTTGATCTCCAAGACCCTTTCCTCTCCAGAAATCACTGAGGAGTTGGTTGCTTCCTTGAAGTCCAAGGCCATTGCTGACGCTGATCTCATTGAGGAAACTCCAAAAGCTACTGTTTTGGAACATTTGCATGCCACCGCTTTCCAAAAGACCCCATTGAGTTTGCCAATCAACGGTACTTCTGACTCTTTGGTCAATGTCGAATCCACCGATATCGAACTGTTACTTCAAAAGCACCTTGTTGCTTCCAATCTCGTCATTGTTGGTGCAGGGAACATCAACCACGACGAATTTGTCGATTACGTTGAAAAGAAATTCAAATTCCCTGAAGGTGTGGCTCCATCGGTTGCCCCAACCAAATTCTTGGGTTCTGATTTGAAATTCAGAGATGATACCTTGCCAAGTGCTTATATTAGCATTGCCGTCAATGGTCCAGCTTTCAACACTCCAGACTACTATACTGCTCTGGTTGCCAGTGAAATTCTTGGCACTTTTGTTGCTTCTGAACCAATCTCCACCAGACAAGGCAGCAAATTGGCAGACTTCATTGCCACTAACCAATTGGCAGAGAACTTTGAGCATTTCACAAAATCTTACAAAGATGCTGGTTTGTGGGGTTTCTACACAGAAAGTTCCAACACTTTGCTTCTTGATGACTTGCTTCACTTCACCTTGAAGAACTGGAACAGATTGTCCACTGACATTACTGAATCAGAGGTCATCAAGGCCAAGAACATCTTGAAGACCAAGCTCTTGCTTGGTTTGGACTCTACCGTCGCCGTTGCCAATGACATTGGTAGCAAGGTCTTGATCAATGACAGAAGACCCTCTGTTGAAGAACTTTACAGAAATATCGACCAAATCAACGCCTCCAAAGTCACTTCTTGGGCTCAAGATAACTTGTGGGACAAAGACATTGCTGTCAGTGCCACCGGTTCTATCGAAGATGTCTTTGACTACAATAGATTACGTAATGACATGTCTATGTTGAGATGGTAATACTTGGGCATATTCGATATAATTAATAAACATCATAATAATAATAAACGCGAATCAAAAGCATGAAAAGCTCCAGTATTTGGGAAGTCAAATCATGAAGTAATGTAAATGTTATCGTAGCCATCAATTATTCTGTTTAATTTTATGCGATGATGATTATGCACTTTTTTCATTAAAGGAAAAAAAAAACTAATAAGATATCAACACAAAATCCACCTACAACATTGAATCAAAAAAACATCGCGACCTCCCAATGACAGTCAACTGCTTTCAGAAATGATCAACTATGGTATTGGTGCAACTCTCATGGCACGCATGGGCTACAAACCCGGTCAAGGGTTGGGGGCCAATAATCAAGGCATTGCGAAGCCTGTGGAGGTAAGCTTCAGACCAAAAGGACTCGGCATCGGGGCTAATTTGCCAAATGATCTGGAGTACTCAGACAAGGAAAATTCCAGCGACTCCAACGAAGACATGCCAGTGGATCCGAAGTACAAGAAGGGCCAAAGACTGGATTCTTCAGGGTTTGTGCGACTTTTGGAGAGGTTGAAAATTGATGGATTTGACGTTCCAGATGATGCATACGACATTGCAAGAAAACAGGATGGCAAGAAGAAGCAGTTCGTCTCCGGAAACACTGACACGCTTCAGAATGGCATCTCTTTTATTCAAACTTCTGTCAAAGGTGGGAATCCTCAAGAGGCAGAAAAAGATAAAAACTTTGAAAGGCTTGAGTACAAATTGGCGTCGATGTATGGACAATGGAGGCTCGAAAAAAGAAATATTGAAAAACTCAAGTCCTCCTTTCAGGGCCACAACGACACTGCCAAAAGGATTGACGAAGTGGTTGGGCTAATGGAGGGTGTGCTTCTTGATTTCGAAGAATGGGAAAGGACAAAGCATGAGATTATGCTGAGATTGATCATGATGCCAACTTTTTTGCAGAAGCTAGTGAGGTTGAGTCACTCGGCAAACTATGCGCTTTTGGATAATTCTATACACAATCAAATACTTGAGTGGATATACTTGGTATTGAGCGACACCTTGAAAATCGCAATGAATGAGTTTTGGAATATAAGTGATCAAGATGCTGACGATGCACACTCTTACCATGAAATAGTGGACATTCTCCTTGATTGGAAGCAATGTCTTTCAGGGTTGCAAGACCTGGGAGATGTGGAAGCGGCTTTTGGAATCTTTGATTCTGTGGTAGCACAGGTTGTGCTCCCCAAAATTAACGAGTACATTGAGCTCAATTGGGTTATCAAAGACTCATGGAACTTGAGCATTTTGCATCTTCTTATATCCATGGAGGAGATTGTACACCCAAAACTTATTGCTGTTCTCAAGCAAGCAGTGCTTTTGCCAAAACTAGCCATAACAGTTTCCTCCATAGACTCCAAAGCACGCTTACATTCCGATGACTCTGTTAACTTAAATCCCAAGGACTGGTTTGAGTATTGGGCGCCTTTCTTGGGTCACCTTTCAACCGAACTAGAACTGTATTTGCTCGATCCTCAAGTAGATTTCCCTGCTTTTGAAAGCAAGTTTCCAAAAAACAATAGTGACGACAGCTTTTCCAAATTTGACATTGAGCTTCCGTTCTTTGACGAATACATTTCTAGATTTGTCAAGGGAAGTAGGAATGTCGAAGATTATGTTTGGGCGTACCTTGTGACCCCTTTAGTATTCCATTACTCCCTGTCGAAGAAACTGCTTGATTACTCGTTTTTCAGTTGGGTGTATGGCTTGAGAAAGTATTTTGGCAATGCCGTGATTGACATAATAGTATCTCAGTTTTTTATTCCCCAAAAACTCATGAAAGGATTGGAAAGCATGTTAGAAGATCAGAAATTAGCCGATTGGGTTCACTCTTGGTATCTATTGATCGTTCATTTTTTCACGACGCATTTACAGACCGAGCTTCCCAAGCACACAAGTGAAGCCCTCAAGACATTTTTAACGACCATTAATCAATACTTGGCTCACAGGGAAGCTTTATCTCCTGGAACGTTGCAAAATTTCCACGAACCGGCTTTGAAACCAGACAATATGACGCCAGCAAACTTGGTGAAAAGGATGATCACATTGAAACAGGGGTCTGAAGCGAAACCCCTATCTGGCATCCCGCAACATCAGTTGAAAGTCGCTTTCAAAGATGTTGCTGAAGATTTTTGCCTGCAACATGGGTTGATATTGCTCCCACTTGGTACTCACCATCAAACTTTAGGGGTCCCGTTATATCTGATAAGGAGTGATCAGGGCCAAGCACAAATCAAGTGTTATTTGCGAGACGATGTGTTATATATTGAGACAGAAGGCAACTGGAAGCCAGTGTTTTTGGAAGAGATTTTGTCTTTCTTTTCTTGAATGATGATTATGGTTTTAGCTTAAATGAGGTGTTTTGCTTACTACATGAGGTACAGAGAACATATTAGATTTTTATATATGGATGGATATGTACAAGATGTGCCTGAAACAAGCAAATCATTTAGAAGGGGTTGAAGCTTCTTCGGTTGAAGCTTCTTTGGTTGACTCACTTGGCGCAGCGGTTTCTTCAGCAGTTTCCTTTTGTTGAGCTGATCCAGCCTTTTCAGCTTCATTTTCGGCACTGGCGTCCATGACATCGTCATCTCTCAACTCCTCGGCATACACATCTGGATGTTGTCTAAAACAGTCCTGCATACCCTTGAACTTTTCTATACAGTCCATGCCCTTTGGTTCAGCTTCGGAGTAAACAAAACACGAGAATGCGGCTTTGAACTCCTCGCCACATGGACCATGGGCCATGCCACCAAGACATGGGCAGTCCCAGTTGATTTCACCAGTTTCAGGATTATAAGCGGCAGCCTGTTGGTTGGCTCCTTCTTCTTCTCCTTCAGGTTTAGCTTCGCTGCTGGCTTCACCTTCTGGAGCTGTAGTAGCAGTATCTTTTGGTGATTCTGACTCACTTCCGGATGGTGTTTCCGGCTCACATTCAGATGGAGTCTCCGGCTCACTTTCAGATGGTGTTTCCGGCTCACTTTCAGATGGTGTCTCCAGTTCACTTTCAGATGGAGTCTCCGGTTCACTTTCAGATGGAGTCTCCGGTTCACTTTCTGAAGAACCCTCCACTTCGACTGATTCCTCCTTCTGTTTAACGGCGTTGTTACCCAAAGCTAAAAAAAAATCACCCACATTAGTAATCAAGTCCAGTCCGATGATCAAAAATTCAATTATACTCACCCTTCAAGGATTTACTGGAGTGCATCTCGAAAGGAAGCTTATCTGAGAAACAGAGACCGAATGCCACAAGTGCAGTCAATGGTGCCAAAACCACGGCTGGACTAGTCTTGGATGAAGATGAACCCGACGACGACGAGTGCGTTGAATTGAATCTTCTAGGAACGGAACAAAAGTTCACCTTTCTGGCCATTGATCTTCTTGACACCGCAAGTGTCGACTTCATCACGGTTCTCTGCATTTTTTTTGGCTGTTTTTGTATTTCTATTCTATATTTATATGTCTGTTGATCCACTTCTATAAAGCTTGGGCAAAACAGAAACTGAAAAATTGAAGAAATGAAAAAAAAAAAAAAAAAAAAAATGTTGCCGAAGTACGGGGACCCATGTGCTCTTAACCTCAGAGAAGCAACGAGAAATCTTTCAATTTGCACCCTTTCTGGCAGGCAAGCTGGGCGGCTCGATGGGGGCGGCTTGACGGCCAGCTGGCCATCGTTGCAAGCTGTCTCTACAAGTTTCAGATCAAGGAGATACAATAATATATTCTATAAGCAAAAAAAGAACGGATATAGGGTTCAAAATTCTCTGTTCTTCACGTATTTGTAACCAACGAGCACTTTACCCTTGTATAAAGGTTCCTTCTTCAAGTATGGAAGAGTTTTCAATTTCGGCCAGTCAACGATTTGCAATCCATTCTGAACCATGTAGGCACCGCTAAGGAAAATGCCAAAAAAACAAATCACCGCCAAGATCTCTTGCTTTCTCTGCAATCCATAAACAATAGCCCTCAAAAAAGTGGCAATCAAGATAAAGAAAAAAGCAAGGAACACTCTCAAAAGGTGTCTGAACTGATATGGTCTAACGTCGCTGAATGGCGATTGTGCCTTTGTTGGCACGTATTCCCCTAGTATCAAATCGAACGAATCTTGTCTCATTCCGTCATAATAGTTATTCTTGATGTATCTCGTGATGGAATTTTGCAAGTCCTTGAGCGCGCCTTTTCTGGTTCTTTGCCCAGTTCTTGTGAAGTCAGTCTTCAAAGCACCAGTGCCGGAGTAAACGCAGCTGACGGCGTCTGCATTGTCTGCCCAAAAGTTTTGGAATTCAAGGTTGAGGGTTGCACTGCTTTCCCACTTCTCGCCTGGAGATAAGATGTTCAACTGCTCCAATTGAGATTGGAAGAAGTAACGGCCTAGTGTTGATTGAACAACATTGGTTCTGTCAAGGCAATCCATGCAATTTGTACGCACAACATGTTTTTGTTCTCTCAAAGTTGTGGCCCCATCTTTATCAATTGTTCCAAAGAAATGATCGTTGCGCTTCATGCCAAGTTCGCTGAGCTTTTCAATGAGCAAGTAAACTTTGTGCCATTGCATTTTACGGCACTCGTGGTGGAAGTCAAAGTAAATGTATTTGAGCTTATCATTGTTGAGTTGTTTGACAATGTTTTCATAAGCTTCTTTGACAGGTTTCTCATAACCTTTCTGATTTACAAGGTTCACCAAGTAGTTTTCTCCGTATAAAGATGTTTGCTGATCAAAATGAATCTTTGCAGGCTCAATAGAGGATTGTTCACTGATGCTCAACATTGGCTTGTATTTCAAGTTGTTGACTTCTGCCCAGTAGACAGGAACCGAGCCTCTTGTTTGCAAATAACTTTGCACGGTATTCTTGTACAACAACATTTGCTCGGTCTCGTTGTAGTTGGCCACATTGCCCTTAGCATCAATACCACGGCGGAAGTAACGGGTACCGGCTCTGTACTTGCTTCTTCTGGTCACCAAAGCGAACGAGATGTCATGACCTTTGACAGTCTCTTGCAAAACTTTGGCATAGCCAGAAATCACTGGAGTGATGAAAGCACCAACAACTTTATTTTTCTTGTATGCTTCAAGCAAGCTGGTATTCAAATACTCGTTCCAGAAAAATCTCTTGTCCAATGTCTCAATGGAAACGTCCAACTTTTTGGCAAAATTTCTTTGGACCGAGTTGGTCAAATCATACCTTTTGGAGTAATAGAAATTAGTGGTGTCCAATTGAAATCTGACCATATCAAGGTATTTGTGTTCGTCCTTATCATATGAGGAGTAATTGTTGAGTGGAACCACAGAACTGCTAACGACTTTGTAGACATCACTGTCAAGAATCTTGCCAACACTCACGGAGCTGTTGATGGTAATGAGATACTTGCCGACCTTCAACTCAATGATTCCCAAGATCCCATCAATTTCCTGGGAGTGCTTACTGCTGAACACTTTGTCGGAAACAATTTCAACTGAATCTTCCGAGACTTTGAGAATTTTCTCAGATTGGTTGAGGAATATTCCTTCAGAAGAGCTGGTCAACAACATTCTTGATGGTATGTCTGGCGTTGAAGCTTTCAGGTATCTCAAACTCTCAGCTTAGAGTCAGAACTTGCAATGAAATTAAAAACCAAAATATTGTGGAAGGTGGCCAGATCTGAGTTACCCTGTGTGATTCTGTGCCAACTCACTCGTTTTCTAATTTTTTTTTTTTCAACACAAGGGCAAATCTCACCAAACACATTACAAGTTTCACAATAGGTTCGTTGATTCGCCAGACATTGAAATTACAGCGGAAATACTGATCATAATGGTATGTTTCCTTTTATTTTGCTTTATTTTCCATTGATGTGGTTCGTTGATTGGGTGTACTAACAAATTATGATTCAGGACTACGAAGCGAGAGAAGACAAGGACTGTGTGCGGTTTTCGTGGAATGTTGTTCCAAGTTCATCGGGCAACATGAAAACGATTGTGCCAATCGGGGCAATGTACACTCCCTTGAAACAGAAAGAGGACTTGGTTGTTGTTGAACACGACCCTTTCCGTTGTGGGAGCTGTAAAGCTGTTTTGAATCCATTTTGTCAATTTGATTTGAGAGCTAAAATATGGATCTGTCCATTTTGTATGAACAGAAGTGCTTTACCAGCACAATACCAAAACATCAGCGTTGACTACTTACCGGACGAGTTGAAAGCAGAAAACTCCACCATTGAATACAAATCTCTCAGACCTGCACAAACGCCACCAATTTTCTGTTATGTTGTTGACATTTGTCAGGATGAAGACGGGTTTGCAGCATTGAAGGAAACTTTATTGACTTCTTTGTCCATCTTGCCTTCCAACGCTTTGATTGGTATTATAACCTTTGGTACAATGGTGCAAGTGCATGACTTGGGTTACGAAACCTGTCCAAAATCTTATGTTTTCAGAGGTGACAAAGATTATCCAGCAAAGACCTTGAATGAGATGTTGTCCGGTGGCAATGGCACACCAGGTCAAGCCGTCAATAGATTTTTTTTGCCTTTGAGTGACGTCGAATACCAGTTGTCCAACTTGCTCACAAACTTAAAAATGGATGCTTGGCCAGTTGAAAGTAATAAGAGACCTATAAGATCTACTGGTGCAGCCATTTCGATTGCTGCCACTTTATTGCAAGCTAGTTATTCAGGATTCGGTGCGAGAATAATGGTGTTCAGTGCAGGTCCAGGCACCCTTGCCCCAGGTTTGATTGTTAGTCCTGAGTTGAAAGAGCCAATCAGATCTCACAATGACATTGATAAAGACACTGCCAAGCATTTCAAGAAGGCCACCAAATTCTACGACGCGTTGGCTGACAGAGTTGCTGCCAATGGTCATTGTGTTGATATTTTTGCATGTTGTTATGATCAAGTTGGAATGTCAGAAATGCAATCTTTGGCAAATGTCACGGGTGGGGCGCTTGTTTTGGCTGATTCCTTTGTTACATTTATCTTCAAGCAGTCTTTCTTAAGTATGCTTGCTGCTGACGAAGAGGATGGTTTCTTGAAGATGGGCTTTAATGGTAATCTTGAGGTTAGAACTTCTGCTGAATTGAAAGTGTCGGGGTTGATTGGTCACGCAACTTCGAATAAACAAACAGGCCCACGTATCGCTGATGCTGAGATTGGTATTGGTGGCACTAATTCATGGAAACTCTGTTCCATCACTCCACATCATACATATGCCATTTATTTTGAATCCAACAATAATGGGCACCCGGCATCAAATTTGAATGCCGCCTTCATTCAATTTATCACCACATATCAACACTCTTCTGGTTCTTACAGAACAAGGGTCACCACGGTCTCGAACCCATTATCCACAAGAGGTGACTCGGACGTTACTGAATTGTTTGATCAAGAAGCAGCTGCTGTTTTAATGTCCAGAATTGCGGTTTTCAAATCAGAACATGACGATGGTGCAGATGTTTTGAGATGGATAGATAGAATGTTGATCAGATTATGTCAAAGATATGCTGATTATCAAAAAGACAGTCCAGAGACGTTTAGACTTTCTCCAAAATTCTCATATTTCCCCCAATTTATGTTTTATTTGAGAAGATCGCAATTTTTACAGGTGTTCAACAACTCGCCCGATGAAACTGCATTCTATAGACACACCTTGACTCGTGAAGACACAACCAACTCCTTGATCATGATCCAGCCAACCTTGACCTCATTTTCGATGCAAGAGGAACCTCAGGCAGTGTTATTGGATTCTGTCTCTGTGAAGCCAGACAGAATCTTAGTGTTGGACACTTTCTTCCATGTGTTGATTTACAAAGGTGAAACCATTGCCGCATGGATAGACGCTGGGTATCAGGATAATGAAGACTACGCTGACTTCAAGGAGTTCTTGAAAGAGCCAATGGCAGAAGCAGCCGATCTTTTGGTGGATCGTTTCCCATTGCCAAGATTTATCGACACAAAAGCTGGTGGATCTCAAGCTAGATTTTTGTTTTCAAGATTGAATCCATCCAATACATACAAACAACAAAACCCATTTAGCTTGGCTAACGGGTCTGCAGTGGTTTTGACAGACGATGTCAGTTTGCAAACTTTCATGACGCATTTGCAGAAGTTGGCTGTTAGTGGTACTTCTTAATGCCGGTATGTACAAAGTAAAATTTATCAACAGAAACAATCAAATGGGTTGAATGTTCAACGATGTAGACAATGCTGTGTAATGGAAAATGAAATAAAAAAAAAAAAAAAAAAAGCTAATTAAAATAGATGTGCTAGGTACTACTCTTCATGTGTTGAATCTCGAAGTTTTGATAATGAAGAGTGACATCTACTAAAAATTTGGAAAAGATCCACTGCCCTGAAAGTGCTGGCTAACCAGGAAGGACCTCAAATCCAGAAGCGGAGACCTTATGTGTCAATTCGAGCAGTATTTCAGTGAAGTTTTCATCAAAACTTATTGGTGTGTCGAGGCTGAAGTTGTGGTGTTCAGCGAGACCACCGCATGGTGCACTATTTACTAACTTATTACAAGTCACTAATTATCATTTGTTAGTTGTTCTCATCAAAGGGGGAATAGATCTCACCAGAACCTACTGAAAAATTCCAACAATCTGCCTACATCACTTATAAGTGTAATTCGTTTTAATATTATTGAAATCTAAGGAAATGCGAGCACTGCTCAGTTGTCAGCTTTTATCTCCACACCTCTCAAAATGATATGACTGAAGAATTCCAAAAGAATAATGAACAAACTCGACAAAATGGCAATACAGTAATTCGAGATAGTCATACCAATATCCAACCAACTGCCCTCGGTTTTCACCAAGAAGAAGAAGTTCAACGAAAGCAAGTCGCTAATGGAAATGATGAACGTCGAGATTGTGAAAGTTTTGATACCCATCGACACATTCAAGATCCCGAGCCCTGCAGAAAGGAGCACATAAGGAATGATGAGCTTCACCATCAAGAGCGCTCCCATGGAGAACGGATCAAAGACAGGAATCAAACGATAAACGCTTTCAAGAGAGAAGGAAGAAATGGAAGCAATGTTGCCTGTGCCAAAGAAGGCAATCTGGGCAAAGAAAAACCCGATGATGGAAATTCTCAAAATTTGTAGCCAGTTCTCCTCGACTTTTGAGCCGACTTCCTTCTCTGTTTTCTTTTCCAATTTTTTCAACTGGTGCAAGTGGTAGGCCCTCTTGTAAGAAGACTCGATATCAATCCATTGCAAGATGAGCAACGAATAGCCAACGTAAAATAACATTTCAAATGAGATGGTGAGAATCAAAAAGTATGGAGCAAAAGTGTTGAAAATTGTCAATAACCGAAGCTTCACGTCTTTGTTGGAGGCCACCAGGGGTGAGTAATGATGCAAGAGTGGCATTACAAATAATGAGAGCACCACGACTATCCATCCCAACCCTTGCGAAAATAGTGGGAGCCCCTTTCTTGCTTGTAATGAAATGACAGAGATGTTCGTTGCGACAGCAGATCCAATGATCAAGAGGATCTGGGTGGTGATAAGGGTGCATGTTTGCTTATCCAATTGATTCGCTGTGCCTTTGTTTGCATTGTTGATGTGATAGAAGCCAAAAATGCTTACTGAAAGGGCGGCAACGACAGCGCAATTGATCTCCAACAAACTCTCATGCTTGATTGCATCCGACCATGTGAAGCCTGTCATGTAGAGACAGTTCACGAGCCAGATAAGGCAACGGCTTTTAGATATTGAGGCCTTGCCGTTGCCGGTGGTTAGCAGGAAAGGATAAATGCCCAAAACAATAAACAAAAAGGAGAAAATTTTACGGTTGAAGAAACCATAAGTGATGCACTCAAAGATTGCAAAAATCGACACAAAGTAGAGCAACTTCAGTGTCAAGCTGATGTTCAAAAAGAACTTGGGTAACCCTTCTGCGAAAATTTGCAGCTTGGAGAAAATTTGCTGCCACAAAAAAACCGGAAAGAACCCATATATGTAGTAAATCAATGGGGACTTCTGAATGAAGAACAAGCCGTTAAAAAGCGCACTGATTGAGTAGAAAATGGCAAGAGAAGTGAAAGATGATGAAAGTTTCTGGTATTTTTCGTGCAAAACGAATATGTTGATGAACGTCATGAATGAGTACAAGATCCAGCCAATAAATCCAAGGGAGACGATTGTTTGCAAGAGTCTCCAGTTATACGTTTGAAGGTAATTCAAACCTTCGATTGATTTTTCCATCAATTCTTCAGCAAGGTCAATACCGGCTTGTTCCTTTCCTTGCTCCATGTTAAGGAAGCTTTCTATTCTTGTTTTGTAGTTTTCAATTGTATGCACTTTGAACCAAGGAAATGGCTTGTAGTTAAAATGGGAGTTCCGCACTTCAGATTCTTTGACAATGTACTGTTCCACAATTTCAAGAGCATTGTTATACATTGCTTCGAGCTTCACACTTTTATCAGCATCAACGTAGTCAAGAGGTACTTTACCCACCGAGTTTGCAGCATAGTTGACGCCAATGAGGTAGGACATCAATGAGGCAATGTCTGCTTGTTGAACGTCATTCCGCTGAACACTGTCTAAATACCAATCAGAAGTGTCAATATCCTCTTGAATGATAGTAGTTGCATTTGCTGGTTTGTTGACACCTTTTCCAAATGCTATTAAAGGGGTTCTTGTGTTATTTGGATGACCGTCGCCATGAGAACCCAAAGCAGACATTCCGTGGTCTGCAGTGAAGACAAACGCTGTTTCTTCGTCTTGGAAGAACTCATTCACTTTGGGAACAAGCTTTTCTATTTGCAGATCAATGTACTTGACATTGTCGTAGTACTCCTTCAGATACGGTCTATAACTATGGCCAGCGGTATCACATCCAAGCAAATGGAGGAAGAATACTACTTTCTCTTGACGAAGTTGCTGGTTCAAGGTTTCATTCCAAGTAGAGTTTTTGAAAAGATCATCCAAATGGTTAAACACAAAGGCATCCAAGTCGATAGAAGATTTTGTAAAATCTTCGAATTCATGACCGTACATCCAGGTATCGATCTTGTTAGCATCGCTTGCGCCCTGGGCAAACATAGGGAGAATGTCAGGAGACCCAAAAGAGAAAGTATGAGAGGATTGATTGAATACCGAATCGAAGTCCACTGGGTTCTCTTTCCACCCTTTAGTCACGGCGCTGACATCTTCGTAAAAACCGGCAATCATTGCAACATGGCCAGGACGAGACTCCGTTGGCATTCTGGTATGTGATACACCATAGGTAGCGTTATTCAAAACAAGGCTTCTCAAATATGGTGCCAAAAACTCGGATTCAGAGCTGGAAGTGTTGTAATTGATTTTTGCAAAAGTAGTGTCTGCTCTTAACCCATCGCCAACAATCAAAAATAAACGTTTTGCAGGCGCCGAAATGGTGCTCCTATGGTGTTGCATGCCATGTACAAGCGGCGATACAAAATAAATGTCAAAGATGGACCACAAATACGAAAGATGGAAGACAATCCCCACAAGGATCAACGTCGAGCGGTTCACTAACATGATGGAGTTTCTTGTATGGGATCTTCTCTGCTCACCTTGACCATTGTATAGTATGGTGGTACCACTCAAACAGTTTTTTTTTCTTGGGGAAGATTTTTATTTTTATTTTTCAACCGTGTCATGTACCAGACCGATGGATATATGCGTGAGATTGGGAAAGAATAAGACAAAAAAATAAACACACCCAGAAAGGTGGACAGAATGAATGAACTTAGTTCTAAACCCATAATACCGAGCGGAGCCATAACTTTGAAGAACCATGTCAGTAATAGTGCATCCTACAGAAGAGGCCAAGAAAAACTTTACTGCCTTTGTTGGGAAACTTCCAGAGATTGTGAAAAAAGCAGGATATGATGAGCTCTTTGGATATCAAGTTGATCCAGCCGGGAAATACTACGACAAGGAAATCGCAGAAGCCATTATTTTCAAGTTTTTCAAAGCAAACGAGTTTCAAATTGAAGCAGCGGTGGATCAGTTGACCAAAACGTTGGAATGGCGGAAAGAATTCAAGCCATTGAAAGCAGGGTTTTATGAGGAACATGACAAGAAGTTCAATGCCATTGGGTATTTGACATACAACCCAGCCAGTGGTAGCAACATGAAAGTTGTGACCTGGAATTTGTATGGTGCTACAGGCGACGGCGTGAAAAGTCCGAAGGAGTATTTTGAGGATCTTGAAAAGTTTGTCAGATGGAGAATTGGCTTGATGGAGCAAGCCATTGCGTTTTTGGATTTTAAAGACCCAGACAATTGTTGTGTGGCTCAAATCCATGATTACGCTGGGGTCAGTTTCTTATCACAAGACTCAACGGTCCGGAAAGTTGGCAAGCATGTTGTTCAGTTGTTCCAAGCGCACTATCCAGAGTTTTTGTCCACCAAGTTTTTCTTGAACTTCCCCTTTATTTTGGCTTGGGTTTACAACTCTGTTATCAAGACATTTTTGATATCTGCAGAAACAGTCAAGAAGTTTCATATCATGCACAACGGAAAGAACTTGGCCAAAGAGTTTGATGGTAAAGGATTACCTAAGAGCTATGGAGGAGATGGTGAAGAGTTGGAATTGCAGAGGTACAGCAAAAAAATTGAGCCTAGTGAATACGGTGAGGAGATCTTAAAAGAGAATTTCAAGCATGAAGCAGACGATATTGATTAGAGCAGGTGTAACTAATGCTGCATATCACTTTTTGTTTTCTAATGAGATACCAAAAACAAATTAGTATAAATCACATCGTCCTTTCGCAGAATCTGTTCCTTGCCCAAATGGTCTTTGTCTTCGCAATTACATCCAGGTTTACATATGAGCGATCTCAATTACGGAGGATGAATATAAATTTAAATGTATATGTACATTTACATATATAATGGCAATTACCTTATCCTGAATGCTTCATCACCCAAAGATACAGAAGAACAAGTATTTATATATGGAACTCTTTCCAAATTATGGAAAAAAACAAACGAAGTAACGTTTGTTAACTGGATAAGCTAGGAACTAATCACTATCAAAAAGTGATTGGCTGTAAATGGCAATCTGTACCTAACATATTTAGTGGCAAGCTTTGAGGAGAGGAAGGCAACAGAGGAGGTACAATAAGACTTGTTGTAGCTGTGTAGGGCCATACAAAACAAGAAAGAAGGAGAGCGAAAAGTAAGAATGGCACCCTGCACTAAGTATGTTATGTTAATGGCTAAAACTGTACTAGTGGTACAGTCCACAAGCACACAAACTAAGGCTGAGATTAGTATAATAAGGTTTGGATGTAGACAAAGAGAGAAGGTACTGTTTCGATATGGTAAATGAAACAGACTAAAGAGTACCCTTAGTATTTAGTGGGTCCTGTCGAGTTCTCACTACGAAATGAAGATCGGCAACCTTTGTACGCACAAATGCATATAAGAAGTATTGACTAAAAGCCTTTACTCTTTAGTGCGAATAAGAGAAGTGAAAAACTAAAGCTTATCAACTATACGGAACACTATCAATTATGACAAATCAAGAAATCAATTGACAAAGTCAATTAAGAACAAACACACACACATGTATACATACACTAGCAAAACACAATAGGGAACTATTGTTAAGATGAGAAATTTCACTCTAATTTTAAAAAGAAAATAAAAATAATGAAAGATCTTCAAACAAAAGCGATGGACAGGGATTGCAATGCAATAACGGTGAACTCCATTCAATCTACAAAAAAGTTTAGTTTTCCTTCTGGTATACTTAATTGTTGTTTATTTTTAAATTACAGAGTAGGCGGTGGCCATACTTTGAGAACACTCATTTGGAATGAGAGAACAGTTTAATCCTTGGAAAAGAATGAATAAATTACAATTTAAACGAAATGGAAGAACAACCTAGTATTCATATAACTTTTGTTATAAGAGTATACAGAAGGTTGCTACTTGAACCAATGTTTGTAGTATATCGTAATGGAAGGTAAACTTATTATAATAATTCCCTTAGTTTTACCATGGATTCTGAAAAAAACTCAGTTCTAGACGAGAAAGGTAATTTAAATAAGCCAACCATTCTTGCATTTCTTGCATGTCTTGCATATTTTGGCCCATATGCAACTTCACATCACTTTTTGCCTGCTTATGAAAGTAAGCTAGATTCTGTCCCTATATGATAGAAATCTCTCCAAGTTCTCAGATCACAGAGAATCAAACATTTTTTTATAAATACAGATGTATATCTCTTGCATTTTTTTTCCAGTTCTTTCTGTCAACCTGTTCAAACTTATTACTCAAATACTCAAGTTCAAACAACAAGAATCATTTTGCGCAGTCATTCCTTTTCTTCTCATATTCACTTCTTATTAAACTTCTTTTCTTATCGATTTTGAACCTCAATCAACAATGTCCAAAGTAGTATTGCCTTCGCTTGCTTCATCCTTTGATGGCAATTCCACATCCAGAATCAGACTTCCTTCGGTTTCTGACTTGATGATCTCCCCTTCCACTTCTCCTGTTTCTACTTCTCCTGTGACAGCAACTTTCCTGTACTCCACCTCTTCTTCACCTTCTCCATATGTTGCAACAAATCTGACTTCGACTCCTCATTCCCCAACCTACTACAGACCTTGCCATCCTATACAATACCCTTTGACTCCTCCCCCATACCCTCAGCAGCAACCACAACAGTATCAATATCAATATCCCCTGCAACCACAATCACAACCGCAACCATCTGCTCAGCTAGCCCCAGTTGCTCCACAGGCTGTTCAAACAACCCAACAATTACCTACTCTTCAGTCCAATAACCAGGCCATTGCGATGTCCATTCCAAAGCAGGCTACTGCTTGGACCCCGTCCGATGATCGCCTACTATGCTACTTGAAGGAAGAGCGTAAAATGGGCTGGAGAGATGTGGCTACATATTTTCCTAGAAGAACTCCTAATGCTTGTCAGTTCAGATGGCGCCGGATAGTCATGGCTGCTAAGCAAAGTGCCAACATGAAAAGCAAGAGTAAGCTTCAAAGCAAAAGTTCTATTGGGAAATTTGAAACCAAAAGAGGCTCTGTTGGGTTTCTTCTTAATCAATAGGATCTACAATACAGCCTCCAATTTTCTTATTCTCCACTGATTTTTTTTTTCTCCATCTCTCTACTCCTCCGTATTTTGGTCTTTGTTTGCTTTTTTGCAAAAGGTTGAGTTAATTCTGTACAGAGAGAGTGTGTTCGTTTCCAGTATGTATAAATACTCTTATTATTCATTACCATTTAATTCGTTATATCTGTTATTATTATTATTACTTTTACTGTTATTGTTACTCATAGTTGTTGTTTATTCATTATACTTGATATCTAGTCTTGAAAGCTGTGTGTGTATACACTTTGTATTCATCAGATGACGGATTAGGAAATGGTTTTCTTCTGACTACTGGATGGATGTAGGGTATATGTATTACGTACTGATCCACTAAGGCACTTAAAACCACAACTAATAGTTAAGGACAGAGGGCCTCCTGCATGCGCATGTCGCTCATTAGGACGATCCCTCACCCGTCACCAGTCAGTCACCCCGTTGTTGCAAGGCTAAAAATCTCAAAAGTTTAACTACCCCTGGATAGAAGGCAAAAGAAGAAAAAATAAATTTGAAAAGTACACAGAAAATTATGGAATAAAATGGAGACAAAAAAGATAGCGCCACAAGGTTTCGATCCTCGGACATCAGGGTTATGAGCCCTGCGCGCTTCCACTGCGCCATGGCGCTTTTATTTGCTGTTTGTTTTAAATTTCAAGTGTGTGTGTTTAAGTAATGATAAGGGAT
The DNA here is from genome assembly GCA_002895615.1 of Saccharomycopsis sp. UWO(PS) 91-127.1. Taxonomy (NCBI): domain Eukaryota; kingdom Fungi; phylum Ascomycota; class Saccharomycetes; order Ascoideales; family Saccharomycopsidaceae; genus Saccharomycopsis; species Saccharomycopsis sp. UWO(PS) 91-127.1. Next base: position 937,127 of record JNNM01000005.1, read on the forward strand.
TACCCTCTCTCTGGCCCGGGCTCATAACTTTATTTGCTTTATTGATTGTCAGTGAGAGTTATATAGAGCAACTGATACTAAATACCTTGTCTATAACATATCCTCATCCCCATCATCTCCCAATTGACCTTGTTGCAGTAGAGGTGATTTTGTTGTGCACACGCCTTACCTATGTGCCATCACATGTAGCCCTGCACTCATGTGCGGTGCATCCGGTATTAAGGGAAACTAGGGTGTTTTACCACCCTTTCAAAACATAATTTATTAGCTCCAATTATGCCCTAGATAACAAACCTACCTAGGGGAAGCTCACCGGCTCAGTTCGGAAATGGGATTGGGGTCTAGTGCCCTAGCCTTGGTCCCAACGATGCGCATCTTCTCCGTCTTTCCTAAGTTGGAAAGCACTCTTTTTTTGGATTTTTCATTTTTTCAGTTTTTTTGTAATTTAATTTTTCAGTTTTTGTGATGTATTGTGCTTTTTTGAGTCGAATGCCGCGAAGTGGTGCCGGTAAATTGATGAAAAGGTGTAGCTGATACCGCCATGCGTTATTTTGATGGGGCTGTAGAATTTGCTTTGCTCTACTAGCTGGATAAAGTGATCGGCTTGTAGTCTTCTGGAAATGAATATGGCGGTGTATTGGTATGGATGGTGCGGTTGCGCAATTCCCGCATTAGCCCTCACAGGAGTACTGGWCGGGCCGACGGCTTCTTCATCGTCYGAGACATCSTCTTCCGTCTCATATGCGTCTGTATCATCCTCTTCAGTCTCATTGATCACTGTGTTGAATCCTTCCTCAAGAAGGGAGCTGTTGGTGCGATCAATGTTTTCAGTCTGGGAATCACAATTCTCCCACCTGTTATGTGCCCTTGTTATTGAAGAGTTTGGATTTTTTTTTGTTTTCTGATTTTTTTTTTTTTTTTGAGGTTTTTGAAATTGTTTCTTGGAAGCGCTAAGCTCGCCAAAAGCATGATATATGCGTAATATTCATGTGATATCCACGTGATGTTTTTTCTTAGTAAGCCAGTTTCACATCATCAATGGAGTAACAAGCCAAGTTTTGCACCTTATATTGATGTTTATAAGCTTTGAGATATGATGAATACAAGTTCGTCGCATTTGCAAAAGATTGGCACAATATGATAGAGGCATTTGTATTTACATCTGTGTTTACCGCTATTTTGATAAAATGTATCTTGTATGTGTTCTCTTGAAACGAGATGGAGAAAAGAAATAAAAAAAAGTATGTAGAGAAGCATATGTTTTATACCACTTCCGCATGCTCGACTTTAGGAGCCTTGGATATCTCTTCGTGTTCAATCTCAAGCACGTTTTTATCGGCGGCCAAGGTCTGAGCAAACTTACTCTTTTGTCTGATAAATGGTCCCTTCCAGTAGAACACATAGATCGGAATGGTGAATAACGCAGCCAAGCAGCCAAGCAAGGTGGAAGCCCATTGCAAGTGTCTTTTCCCGCCAATGTTTGTGTATAGCGGTTGTGCGTACATCTGGGCAATGCCTGCCAAAAAGTCTCTTGCAAACCCGTTCCCGCCCGTGGCAGATGCAGAGTACTCCCCGTACGCAGCAATCATGTAGTCAATGGTGGACATGTATATGCTGTAGTTTGCAATGCCTATCAAGGCGGTAAAGATCATTGGGGCAATCCAAGGGTTGTGGCTTGGGCCCATGGAGGTCCAGGCAAAGCCAAACAACCCAATTGCTTCCAAAGGAGCCAAAAACAACAACAAGAGCATTCTTCGTTCGGCAACCCGCGACGCCTCCCCCTGGGTCTTAAAAACATGCATTTGGCGAGCCACATCCGGAAGATGGATCAAATAAGCCAAGAGGTAGGCAATGCATATTGGAATAAAGGCCAACCCGCAGGCAACAACCCCAAAGTTCCACTGCTTGTACACCAAGCTAAAGGACTCCATGCAAGTGAATATCAACGCATCCGAGAACCCAGACAACAACGAAAGACACAAGACAATAGGCTCCCTAAGGAACATTTCAAACGGACGGGACCAGATTCTGACAATGTTTTTGAAGCTCAAGTCTCTGCCGTGAATCTCGGTTGGCCCGTAAATGTTGTCATCCTGGCCGCTTTTCCGAAGCTTCTTGGCAACCTTGTCAACAATAATGGTGGCTCTGGTTTCATCAACAAGCAACAAGTGCAAAACCTGAACAACCCCGCCAAAAATCATCTGGGTCCAAAAGTTCCATCTCCAACTGGCGTGTTTTTGAAGCAACCCACCAAACACAGGTCCAATGGCAGACCCTCCCACCGAAGACAAGACAATAAACGCAACGGCATACCCTTGATCATTGGGCTGGTACAAATCAGCACACAACCCAAGAGTTACAGACCCACCGGCAAGGGAAAACCCAGACAACATTCTAGCAACAAAGATGGAGCCAAAGTTCGGAGCCAACCCACCAAGTATCTGCCAGATGTTCACAAGCATCATTGAAAGTTGCAAAATCAATCTCCGGCCATACTCTTCCGACCAGGGGGCCCAAAGTTCGCACCCAAACGCATAACACACGAGAAAGATCATTTGAGATGTACGCGCAGCTTGGATCGAGATGTTATGCTCCTCAGCAATCAAGGGAAGGGCGTTGGGGTACACGGAAGCATCAAAGTTCATCGAGAGTTGCACAAGAAACACAACAACCAAGATCTTCCACTTTTTGAAAGTTGAGAAGCTGTAGCCTAGCTCGGAGTAGCACTCTTTTTCCGTCAACTCCCGTCTTCCATCAGGATGGGCTCTACCACGGTACTTGCGATCATTTGTGCTTACAGCAACGCCATCCGGTTCATTAAGACTGGCCTCTTTGATGAGGTCGTCCCTGATTTCGTGAGACTCTGCCGAGCTGCTCACGGAGTTTTTTGGTTTCCTTGAACTAAGGGGCATCTTTATTGTTTGTATTTATGGATATGACTATAAAGAGTGATGATGTCTCAAGAATAGAAAATGAATTAAAAAATGACAAAAGAAGAGATGAGCTCCGCAATATAAATATATACAAGTGATTTTACAAGTTTTGGAAATAAAGGTTTTTCTATCAGCCAAAAATTATAAAAGCAATCATAGAAAATCAAAATATACAGAGGATTTTTACGCATGACGCATGGACATGCATGGCGGGCGTGCGCCCAGCCTGCGCCAGAAATGCCAGACTTTCCCCTTATTAGTTGCTCTCCGGAACATAAACACACCAACAAAAAAATACATGGAAAAAGAGGAGTTCTTGTTCAAGGGTATACACCTACGCCAAGTGGTACACAGAAATAAGTGATCATGGTTTGGGTTCCTACAGCACGGAGTGGCGTGGAAATTTAGAAAATGGGTGGATGTCCTCGGATAACTTTTCAACCCCGAATCGCCTGTTTCTTTTACGTCGGATTATTTACTAGATAATAAAAAAGAAAAAAAAAAATTGGCGTTTTACAGTGATGATGCAATTGCCGGGCCACTTTACAAGTGTTTTCGCTTGCCTATGGAAAGGGATGGAAACGGTGATATATGAATAATACGTCATCCGGACCTTTCTAAAATCCCGGCAGTAATTACATTGCAGCTCATGGGGCACGGACCTACTTTCAACCCCGACTACTTCACAAAAGTAATAACAGTAAATAAAGAAAGTGTATTGAGAGCTGGGTGGGATAAAAGAAATGGGAGATGATCGTAGGAGAAGAAATGCAGGGAAGGTGGGGAGGAGGAAGTGAGAGGGGATCAGATAGAATCTCTGTTCAAGCCCCTCTAAGAAATTAATTCATTCCACATGTAAGGCGTAAAAACCACAATAGCAGTGTATAACGTCAAAACCGATTCGTAGACAGAAATAGGGAATCTGATTAATCCGTTGCACTGGAAGTTGTAGAGAATGCTGAAAAATGCGACCGCAAAGAAATGCTTGAATAACGTAAAAGGTTCGGGCACCAACCCACTGAGAAGCGCAATTGGGTACGGAATGCTCTTCAAATACTCAAAACAACCAGTTTGCAAAATTTGCAAGTATTTGGTATTGGCAGCAAATAACGAAAACAACGCAATAGATAGCACATTGATGACTGACCCCAATGACTTGCGCTCATGATGGAAAATCAATAATTGTTCCAACACTTTAGAATGGTCAGCAAAGGACTCAACGTTATTTGGTGACAAGAGTCTGGCGATCGATGCAGCATCATTGAGGCCAACTGTCATCCCACCTCCGGTTAATGGATGACGCATGTTGAGAGCATCACCCAAAACGAGCAAACCTGGTACATCATTCTTCTTTGCTGTCAAATACGAGTTTGGCATGAGTCTTATTCTTGAGTTGATCAAGGCGGATTTGTAAGAGGGGCGAACCGATTCAGGAATGCTATTGTAAACTGTTTCTTTCAAGTATTTTTGAAGCTTGACATCGTTGACAGAAGGTAGTTTGGAAGATCTATAAGCGCATAATATTCTAGTTTCTGATGGGGAAATTTGGTATATCAAGATTGGAGCTGCTTCATCCAGGATGATGACATGGCCATAGTGAGGAGCAGGAAGTTTGGCGTTTTCTAAAGAAAGTGAAATAAAATGTGAGCCGACATTGGGGACATTGTCTGGGGACAATTGCTTTCTAAATTTAGAGAAAATCCCATCACAGCATATTGTCAAATGCGCCAGGTACTTGACATTTCTGCGCTTGTCTTCGTTCACCATTACCCCAGTTACATGGCCTGATGATTCATCTCTCAGCAAGCTGATCACTGTACCTTTCAAGCATGTCATGTTGTGTTGCTTTTGCGCAATAGCACGCATATTTGAGATAAATTCACCGTGTCTGAAACTCACGCCCATTTCTCTTTCGTTTGATTCAAAAACCCCTTTATTCAAGGTTGAATCACTGGAGATCTGATTGTTACCATTGGAGACACAGAATGGCACTGGCTCTGCCAATTTGTTTTGAACGGTGCTCTTGTCTGGGTAGTTTATCAACAATTGTTTACCCTGGTAGTGAATGCTGTACCCATTAACGTGGATGGCCTCGATGTTGTTGACGGCTTCAATCATGCCCAAGCTCTTCAAGGCTTTCAAGCCTGCAGGTTGCATCAACTCCCCAACGATTCTATCTGGTTGACTCCAGTCTCGCTCAATGAGAAGAACTTTTCTGCCCTGGCGTGCCAAAGCAGTTGAGATTGCAGGCCCCACCACGCCTGCGCCAACAATGATGGCGTCGTATTGAATGGAATTATCAGCAGTTGAAGACATGCTGAGGGTTTGGGTATTGAAAATTCACTTGAAGGAAAATCTTTGTTTGGAGAAGGGTCTCTCTATAAATAAACGAACGTAATTAGAGATGATGAGGAATAATAAATTTGAAGAAAAAAAAAACAACAAAACAGGCCACTGAGATGAAAAGATATATGCCGTAGAAGTTACTAAACGAGGAGGAAAGACAAGACAGAAGAAGTTTGCAGTACTCAAGAGGAATATATCACAGAGAAAAATAAATGGAAACGATTGGAAATGGCGATCAGAAATATGAGTTAAAAGAAGAGATGAACTTGGTTATTCTTTATATTTGTGGTTCTTTGTTTTTATGCTCTTTCGTTAATTTTCATTTTCATTTTCATTTTCATTAGTTTTTTGTTGTTCGGTTTCTTTTTTACCAGAGAGAAATCTACTTCGCCAACTTTCACATGTCTTTGTGTCTGTGATAGAATTATATGCACCAGTGCAGTGGATGTATATATCAGGTCAGGTGACCTTTGGTCATGTGAGACTTCTTGAGACTCCTTGAGACTTATTGAAAAATTTGACTGAAAATTCCAATTCAAGAGCTGATCTTCCAGAGAGTTGCAGACAAAGAAGCAAAAATAGAGCGAGATGCAGCTGCTTGTCAGAGCCTCTGGAAACGCTTTCCGAGTTTCTCACAGAACTCAACGGGTTCCCTTGATATTTCCTAAAAGACTGGTGTCGTTTAATCAAAATGACTACATGAAGAACCATGAAGAATCATCGACTTTACCAATCAACACTCTTGGGCTCCCCACCAGAGTGTACATCCCGCCGTCCATGTCCAAATACCCTGCTTTTTACAAGCAGCCGTTTGTGTGGACACGCACTCTTTTCAAGCGGTTCTTCAACTTTGGAAGAAACACCGTGCAGATTGCCATGTCCAAGTGGCTCATGTCGCTCAAGCCTGACTTTTTGGCGTGGAAGAATGAGGCGGTGGACTTGTATGTCGAAGTGAACAAGGCTTTTGCCAAGAGAGAGATCTCGAAAGTGGCCAACAAGCTCACAATATGGACGTTGAAGCCCTTGGAGGCTCGGCAAGCTTCGCTTCCTTCCAACTACGATTTCGAGTGGAAGCTTTTGAAATTGCAAGCGCCGCCGAAGTTGGAATCTTTCATTGCATACAGAATGTCGGCCAGCGACCCTGTGGACAAGGTTTTCTTGGTGTACAAGATCAACACAATCCAGAGATTGAACCGCTTCAACAAGCAGACTGCCAAGGTGGACCATATTGACTCGACGGTCGAGAGCCATTTGGGATTTGTCCTTGACCCGCAGACCAAGGAGATGAGATTGTGTGGGTCGACATTCGAGAACGAGGTTGGCGACTCGGTTGAGATCAAAAACGTCAAGCATGTGGGCACGTTGATGAAGGTTCAAGGTGACATTTTCAGAACAAGCGATGAGAAACTCAACTGGAAAGATCAGCAGACAATTTAGTTTTACATTGATCACTTTTGTACATAGAACTAGCTAGCCATCAAATACAGCCTTTCAAAACCACATTGCTTTTGAGATAGTGAATAACATAATAATTAACAAGTAACAAATAAGAAACAAAGAAACAACAACGGAATAACAGCAATATAAACAAAACATATATAGAAACGGAATAGTAATTGTGGGGAAAAGAAAATGTAAGTAGTAAACTTTTTTCTTTTTCTTTTTTATTATCTTTTATGATAACTCTTTTTGCTTCAAATCAATAGCTTCTTTCAACGTGAAAACATAATCTTTGAACTGATTGTGCTCATTCACCAAATAATTGTACTTGTTGTTCCAATTTGCCAACACCGCAGTCATGATCTTGTTCAAATGGGCCAAGTATCTTTGATTCTCCAGAAACACCTTAGGGAAGAACTCGTCAATGGAATCCTTCAATTTCAAATGGTCGGATATCAAGTTTTCCAAAACTTGAACGTACTTGAACAATTCAATCAACTGTTTGCGAATAGACAAGGTCAGAGATACCACCGATGGCACGAGCGGTTCCCACCGGTGGATCTTAGTATTGAGGATCTCGTTGATTGTCAGAGACTTCAAGAACCCAGCGTTCCAGCCAAACTGCTTGTTGCTGATGGATTCCGTCTGGGTTGGGATGGCTGTCAAACGAGCAGCCCAGTAGTTGCAGGTGAAAACGTACTCCTCAGCGATTTCCCTCGTACCGGCAGAAAGAATGATGATGTTGTCTTCGTTGATGTAGCCAAGAGACTCCTTGCGTATCTTGGACGGCAAGGAATGATTGTCACTGTCAAAGTCGTAATTGCTTGGCAATTTCAATGCCCAGAATGTTTCCAAGTCTCTGTCTCTTGATTTCAAAGTCTTATTGTTGAGGGTGTCTTCTGGAATCACTTTACTATATGTCGAAACAAGGCCAAAAGTGCCAACCAAAGTGGCATTTTTCATCCAATTCCCATCGCCAAAGATCCCACCTCCGCTGCTGCTGCCGCCGCCGCCGCTGGCACCGCTTGCATCCGCAGCGCTGCCTGGGATTGTGTTGCCTGCACCAACAGTAATGGGCTCGTTCGAGGTTCTTTCCAATCTCAATTTGGAAAACTTCTTGCGTAGCTTGCCGGAGCTTGACTCGCCCCCACTGTTGAAACTGCCGCCCCCAAACGAATGGCCATTCGATGAAGAGGAAGACGAGGAAGACGAAGAGTTTTTTCCACCAAATGAAAACAATTTCATCTCACCACGAGAGACCACTGTGAAGTTGGATTTCCACTTCATGTTGGAACCAGAACCAGAATTGGAACCAGAGCCTGATCCCGACCCAGAACCGTTTGAGTTCAATGAGTAGTGATAGTGGCTGCTCTTGTACGATTTGGAATATCCACTATTGTTGGTCGAGGTTCTGCTGATTTGGTTTGTGAAGCCGGTATCACTGCCAGTCATCAGAGAACCACTATTGAAATAGCTTTTTCCAAAATGAGAGTTGCTGTGAGACAATCCATTCTTGTTGGTTGGCAAGCCAAAAAAGTTCTTTGGGCGGTCAAATTTTTTCAACTTCAACAACCCTTCCTTGGCCCAAGGTGGTCCTGTAAGTTCCAAGTCCATATCTGCTTCATCTTCTTCAATGATGATATCCGAGGCCTCGAGATTGGTAGTTACAAAAGAGTGGCTATTTGCAGGTGAAGCAACAACCTGTGCAGAGTCATTGTTGGTGTTGCCATTATGATTGGTGTTTTTCACGGTCATAGCCATGGTGGTGGCGGCGCTAGATTTGTTGGAAGTGTTAACTGAATTGTAGGTGTTCATGGTGTTTGAAGTGTCTGTGGTTTTCATGGTGTTTGTACTAATGGCGGAAGAGATTGAGGCACTTGACTTGTGTTTTTTCAAGTCTTGTTTACTTTCTGAGCGATGGCCCAATTGGGATGAACTGCCTCTTTGTAAAGCATGCAAGAACCCAACAGGCTGCTGTTCTTTGATGACTTGCGCAGTCAAGGAAGAGTCCAAAGAGTAGCTTGAGTCTTTCAAGAGACTGGTGTTGTTCGTGCCATTGTCATGCTTGTACAACTTGTTGCCACCTCTTGTAGATGATCTGCTAACGTTGAATGACGTCTTTCTCAAGTTTGCAAAACTCCCATTGTTATGGTGGGCAAACGAGTTTCCAGAATTTGAAGAAGTGTTGGCAGCGTTATTATTGGCTCGGTTCCCATCGTGAGCAACTTCGTTGTTATTACCCAACAATTTCAATTCATTCATTTCAATGCTTTCATAGTAGGTTTTCAAGCAATTCAAAGCACTGATTGAGTCCTTTGGGTACAATTTTTCAGCGCGTAAAGCGTTCAAAGTGTTTTTCACAAAAGTTTCCTTGGAAATGTGCTTTGAAAGCTCGGTTGAGTGCAAATCTGAATTGAGTAAAATGAGCGAATACGCAATCAAATAAACCGCGTATTGGTTACCAAAAATGTTTTTTGGGAAAGTCTGAGTCCAAACTATTGAAAAGGACTCAATGATTCTTGAGATGTTTTGGGACTCGCCTCTGAAATATAGCTTATTACACAAGATGCGCAATGACTCCAATAAAGAAGTGCTCCATTCAAAGTTTTTCAAGTAAAAAGCACGCAACTTTTTGGACTCTGGATTGCTAGGACTGCATAAAACCGTCAAATATTCTTCAACAGGGACCCGGTTATAAGTATGATCGAAAAGACTTTGAGCTGTTGTTTTCAATTCTGAAAGTTTGAGTTCTTCATATTTGAGGGCTTTTTCTGTTTTGTTGGAGATGTTGGACACGTCTGAGGATTTTGACTTTATCGTAGCATTGTCATCGTCTTTGTTGTCGGCATCAATGTCATGCTCAGCGTCAGGTTCATCAGCTTCTGAACCTGTTAAATGTTGCGCTGCTGTAGCTTCCAAAGCTGGCAAAGATTTCTTTTTTTTCTCCAAGGTGGTGGAATTATTCTTGGTGACTGCGCTGGAGGTCAATCGTTTCGTTTGGGTGTTGATATCATCTTTTATCAAGGGGGAATACTGCAAGTTTGTGGCGATTTTGATGGATTGAGTGGGGATGTCGATTGATATGGTGTTCTTGCCATTGCCGTTCGCTGTGGTGGTAGTAGCGGAGCCGTTGGTGAACATTTTCTTGTTGTCAGAGAGTTTCTGTGGAGACGTGGCAATGATATCAGGGTGGACCAAGATTTGTCTAACTGCGTCTAGGTCTGAGTAGTTTGAAGAGTTGTTCGATTCCTTCTTTGTCAATGGAGAGTAAAATTTTTCGCCCTGATCTTCAATGACAGATGATTGGGATAACGACTTATTATGGCTCAACAATGCTGATGATGATGTTGATGCTGATACTGTGGTTTTTGTTGTTGCAGAAGTGGAGACTTTGGAAGTGAGATCCATTGATCCCTCAAACTTGTGTTTATTTTTAGGGGAGGCCTGCAGGGATTAAATGTCAGTTAGTAAAGAAATAAGAAAGAAATCAAAATCAAAATCAAGACCAAAAATGAGAAAAAGGGATATATGATATATCAAAAGAGTAAATGAATTGCAAAATGGGATGTAAGAGAATGAAAAATTTCCAGCGATTGAAATAAGAGACAGCTAGCTATCTTTCTTGAACTTGATTTTTCATCCCTTTTTTGGGGCATTTAAATTTCTTGATTTGCCTTTGCTTTGCCTGCCTTGCCATTTTTACCCAATCCAATCCAATGATTGTTGCAATGAAATTAAACAAGAAAAAAAAATAAAAAAGCAGGTAATAATAAATACCGTATTGATACATACAAGATGTAATGTCTTTAAATTCACAGACATTGTTGGTTTTGGGGGGCAGTAATAGCACTGAACTGGAATTCGAGTGAGCAAATGAATGAATGAACCTTGTTGAGATATAAAACAAAGTAGAGAAAGAACACAAAACAATTTTTTTTTATATAACTGTCAGTTTATTTGGAGAATAATTTTTTTTTTTATCTCTCTTTTGAAAAAGCAGGAGAGAAACAAAAAAAACAATTATTGTTATTATTATTATGATTATTATTATTATTATTATTTAACAATAAATCAATCAATCACTCAATCACTCAATCACTCAACCACTCAGATTTTTAATACAGAGTGATCATACAATTTACTATTAAAGTATATCAGTACATATATAATGTGTATTTAGATAGTGCTAAATAAGCTATACAGAGAACAAATGGTGCTTTTAGTGTAATAATAATGACGGTGTTGATTGACCAGACATTGAATGATTTCGTGGCAACAACTGAGAAGAAATCTCACTCATTCAATCAATCAATCAAACGATCCAAACAAAGTTAGAGCGCTGCAATGATATGTATCAGCATGCTCCATCATGTACTGTCCACTCTGTGCTATTCATACCAACACAACCCAAAAAACAGGTTTTTTCTTCATGTTCTCCACCATTCAATGTTTCCTATAGCTAGTTGTGTATCTGGTGCTTCTGTAACTAATTCTTATCATTATTCTCATTATTATTATTATTATTACTTGGTGGTATGACACTCACCTTTGTCTGAGTCTCAATATCGAGAATACATATCGGCCAACGTGTCATATTGAACACTACAATACAGCATCATGTGTTGAAGGGGCGCAGACGTTAGAAGCACCGATATATCATATTCAACATCCAAACACCCACCCATTTTTCAATTTTTCATTTTCCATTTTCTTGATTCTCTCTCTCTCTCAAAAAAAAAAAACGTGCTTCGCGATGAGATAAAAGACATCTCTATAACTGCGTACTTGAAAGAAAGCCCAGAGAACTCATATCATGGTGAAAAACAACAAGCAAAAACTCGCTCCGGAGAAAGAGCGTTTTATACGTACCTGTGCCGACATATCCCTCGAGTTGGTGGCCTCGTTACAGTCCTCCAAAGATGTCAACCTCAATGGGCTTATCGGAAGATATTCCAAGAAATACAAGCTTAAACAGCAACCAAGACTCACCGATATCATCTCATCTATTCCCGACCAGTACAAAAAATACCTCATTCCAAAGCTCAAAGCAAAGCCTGTCAGAACTGCCTCGGGGATTGCAGTGGTTGCTGTGATGTGCAAGCCCCACAGATGTCCTCATATTGCTTACACCGGTAACATTTGTGTGTACTGCCCTGGAGGTCCTGATAGTGACTTTGAGTATTCTACCCAGTCCTACACTGGTTATGAACCAACGTCAATGAGAGCCATCAGAGCTCGTTACGACCCATATGAACAAGCTCGAGGAAGAATTGAACAACTTCGACAATTGGGCCATTCCATCGATAAGGTTGAATACATCATTATGGGCGGAACTTTCATGTCCTTGGCAAAGGACTACCGTGAGAACTTTATTGCAAACTTGCACAATGCCTTGACTGGGTACACTGGGTTGAATCTCGATGAAGCAATCAAGTTTTCTCAACAATCCTTGACAAAATGCGTGGGTATAACCATCGAAACCAGACCTGATTACTGTACCGAGACCCACTTATCCGACATGCTCAAATATGGCTGCACAAGGTTGGAGATCGGGGTCCAGTCTGTTTATGAAGACGTTGCCAGGGACACCAACAGAGGTCACACCGTCAAGGCAGTGTGCCATACTTTTGCGGTTGCCAAAGATGCTGGCTACAAGATTGTCAGTCACATGATGCCCGATCTCCCCAACGTGGGCATGGAAAGAGATTTGGAACAGTTCAAAGAGTACTTTGACAATCCCGATTTCAGAACTGACGGCTTGAAAATTTACCCAACATTGGTTATCAGAGGAACAGGGCTTTACGAGCTTTGGAAGTGCGGAAAATACAAGTCTTATAACGCAAACGCTTTGATTGATCTTGTTGCTCGAATTTTGGCCTTGGTGCCCCCATGGACCAGAATTTACAGAGTCCAGCGTGATATCCCCATGCCGCTTGTTAGTTCTGGTGTGGATAATGGCAATCTCAGAGAGCTTGCCTTGACAAGAATGAAAGATTTTGGGGTAACTTGTAGGGACGTCAGAACCAGAGAAGTCGGGATTCAAGAAGTGCATCACAAGGTTCAGCCAGACCAAGTGGAGCTTATTAGAAGAGATTACTTTGCAAACGGTGGCTGGGAAACTTTCTTGAGTTATGAAGATCCACAGCAGGATATACTCATTGGGTTATTGCGTCTTAGAAAAGCTTCCAAGGAATTCACTTTTAGAAAAGAATTCACTTCTCAGCCAACCTCGATCATTAGAGAATTACATGTTTACGGTTCTGTTGTCCCAGTTCATTCTAGGGACCCGAAAAAGTTCCAGCATCAAGGATTCGGTACTTTGTTGATGGAAGAAGCAGAACGAATTGCGAGAGAAGAGCACGGCTCGGAGAAAATAAGTGTGATCTCAGGGGTCGGTGTTAGAAACTATTACGCCAAATTGGGGTATACACTTGACGGGCCATACATGTCTAAAAAGATCATTCAAGAGGAGCCCCTTCAGGCAGAAGAAGAAGAAGAAGAAGAAGAAGGTTCCCATTGAAACTACGCAGCAAAGTGGAAAAAAAATTACATTCTATACATATCACCGTCTATTTTTGCGCCCCCTTTGCACTGTTTGAAACCCGTCTTCGTCGATTTGTGGTCCGTCGTCAACTTCCATCATTTCTTGGTCATCGTTATTATTAGTCACCAAATCAGGTATATCTTCTTCCTCCTCTTTATCATCGTCACTCAGATCGGGGTTTTCTGGGTCTGCGTTTATCTTCACCTTATTGACTATTCTATTCTGTTGTCTGAGGGTCCAATTCTCATACATTTGTTTCACTTTCTCGTAGTCCTTCTCGCGACACTGCTTGTAGATGTCGATAACGTGTTTGGCCACCAAAAGCGCCGATCCATCGTCTATCTCAGCGTCAAACTCGTCCACCATGGCATAGAGCAACGTCTCCTCGATCATGCAAATGTCCACTGCTTTCTGCTGCGTGAACAAGTCAACAACTATACTGGAGATCCAATCTCTCTTTTCTGCACTGTTGCTACCTCCCCACTGGTTGTCCACTGCTGTTTTCAAGTCATCCCATTTGTGCACCGCGAGAGACACCCCGAGCTCAAAAGTAGCTTGCTGTTTTGGGTCTTGGAACGACAAGTTTGCATCGCCTTTCAGGGCTTCCACTGTCTCAGATGTGTCAAAACTCATGTTTACGCTCTCTGTTTGCAATGATAATCTCCAGAGATGAGATCATGAAAAATTTTGACTTTTGAATTATTTTTTTTACACACGCCGCTATGGTATATCGTTTTTGCACCGAACCCGATCCAGACAATTGTTCAAGTGACGAAGAAAAAAAAATAAGGTGAAAATGAGACCAAAACATCAAAATAAAGTTCAAAATCGCGGGAGTCTCTAAGCCAACCAACCAGGTTACGCCTTTTTGTCAAGTGCCATGTCCGAGCAGCCTTCGTCTACCGATCCCGAAATAGGGACTGAGAAGCCGGCAGAGAAACAGGCCATGTATGTCAACCGCCCTCAACTTGGGTCTCTCAGCAAATTTGTTGCTTCTGCTCCTGAGTTTGGCACTGCTTCCGACCCCCACAAAACCCATCCTTCAAAACAGCTATCCTCAATAACAACAAAGTTCAATAACAGCACTGCTGATAACTCCGAGTTCGCAAGAAAAGGGAGAGTGGCGACCGTGGCGGCCATGACACCGTCGTACGACGACGAGTCGTTCAAGTTTGTCTTGAGCCCCTCAGCAGCATCCACAGGTGTGGCGTCTCCCGCAGGTGGGGCTCCAGCTCATATCACCAATCGTGAAAATTTCAATGAGCTCGAGGAAACAGACGCTGACGACGTGTCTTTCCGGTTTGCAAACAGCCCTTCTATGATCTCCGCAGGGGTCGAGAATAAAATATTCAAATTTGGAAATTCTCCTGCAGTGGCTTCCCAGGAGTTTATAGCGCCAGGATCGAATTTGAAAAAGAGCTTCAACGAGGTTTCAGTAACAGAGGATGACATCTCAACTCACGAGGAGGAAATTGAACTGAAACCCGAAGACGTACATGAAAGGGAAGCTCAAGACAATGATGAAGATGAAGCAAGTTTAGAAAGTGAGTTCAAACATGAGGAACCGGTGCAGGCGAAACATGATGAGAACTCAGATGTGAACAAAGAGGAAGACAAGGAAGATTTTCTCGACAGCCCATCTATTCAATCACCCGATTTCGAAATGGTCACCACAAATATAGACCAAGTTCTCAATCGTGAGACTGAGACCAGCATTGACTCCCCGCTGATGGAAAGTCAGCAACAGCTGTCCCCTTCCATCGAAGGGCACGATGAAGAATCTGGGGATGATGAATTTTCAGAAGCATTTTCAGACCAAGCTGTTCCCCGCTCAGTGTCTCCAAAAGAGGAAGAACCCCCAGTAGAGCAGAAAACAGAAGAAGAACCAGCTGCACAAGCCCCAGTTTTACAGATTTCTAATCTCATCACACAAGTCACCGAACCTACTCTCAAATCTGATTTTGACAACGCTTCTTTACATTCCTCAAAATCTTCAACATCTTCCCCAGATACCGAACCAAAGTTATCAATGGATGTGGAGCTGGGTATCGACTCGTCCATCAATCATCCTCCCGTGTTACCTGTTTCAAGTCTCATTACAAATATCCAAGAACCCACTATTGAATCTGACTTTGCCGCGCATTCTTCATCCTCTTCGTTAATTGGGCCGGAATCCGTTAAGCAACAGGATTTAGTGTCTGAAGAAATTGTTGCACAAAGCCAGCCTCCTGTACTTCCTGTCTCCGATCTTAACGTGCCTTTAATAGAACATAGAATTGACCAGGATTTTGACAACACTTCCTCTAACTCTTCCGAGGTTTCTGGCCAAAAAGATTTGCAACAGAGTTCAAACTCGCACAATGAAGGAGAAGAAAAACTTGGCGTTGAAAGTTTCGGTGAAAGCGTTGACGAACCACAGCAAATTTCTGAAAATAGGAGTGATAATGTTTCTGAAACATCTGAAAATGAGCAGGAGGAGGATTTAGACGCCCATCAAGTCAATGACACACCAACATTAGAAACACCTATAATAGCCACTACACTGCACTCGCCATTTTTTTCAAGAAGCTCTGCTGATGAGTCAGGATTATCACAAGGTCTTAAAATCAATTTAAGCTCTCCTGCTGAGAAGCCGCTTCCTGTAGAAGAGGAAGCTAATTCCAATTCCGTCTGGAATGATGAGGAATCTAACCTCTCGCCATCCTCGATGAAGTCTCCTGAAGTTGTTGATGAAGCACTCGAAAATCCTTGGCAAAGTGAGAATCTTTCCGAAGCTCCTTCCCCAGCTTTGGATCAACAGTTGAAAACAGTGCCAGACAATTTCGACGCATCTACCAATACCAACAAAGATAAATCCGAGCTGATGAAAAGGAAGCCACCACCTAGTGGATTTGTGAGAACTCCATTAGTAAAGTCATCTTTGTTCCCAATTTTATCACCAAGAATGGAAAACGAGAAACAGCGATCAGAGGGAGCCAACAGTAAACCCCCGTCAATATTTACGAAGAGTCCAGCTATTATGGTTTCTCCAACATTCTCCACCGTTTCCTCTCCAATTCTGCAAACTGATAGAGGCGATGACAGTTTGTATTCTCCAAATACCAATCCATACGGGCAGATGGCATCACCAAATACCAATCCTTACGAGAATCAATCTGCTTCGTATGCCAATGCACGACTTGCCGATTCACCTGCTATTAGTTCGACTGATGGTGGTTACTCACCTTCCATGGCGTCTGGCAGGGCACCACCAATGTCTCCAACCACCAGAGAAAGAGTCACTGGAGAATTCAAGGAGCTATATGGCAATAGAGACTCCAAACCGGCAATATCATTAGATGTGCCACTACCTTTCCAATCTCTTAACAGAAACAAGTTCCCTAATACACCAAAGTTTGATCCTTCAAAAAGCATTGTTTTCGCTGTTTGTCTCTGTGATTTCAACCATTTAAGAGGTCCTGAGATTGAGTGCTGGATCGACGCAGATGGTTGTTTGGATGTTGAAAAATCTCCAGAGGCTTCTGAGATTTTGAGCAGAAGATGGCCAGTCTTGCCATTTCAAGCTTTGCCTGATGGCTCACATGATTTTGAAGAAACATTTTCATATTTCAATGTTTTGTATGATGAGAAGACTGGCGAAACTTTAAATAGCATTTGTGACACTGACCATTATGACGAGTTGAAAAGCTACAGAGCTTCCGATCATTCGATAGATCTTGCCGCAATTGATAAGTCTCTAAGAAAGAAAGAATCCATGCCAAAAATTGAAAATGAGTTTGTGAAGTTTAATGAGGACGTGACTACATTATGGGCTATCTCATGTGTGAGACAGATTGCTACTGATGAGTTAGCCGTGAAAAGTCCAAACATGACTAGAACATCAGTGCAAAAGTCCATAGTTATTTTGTGTCGCCAACCCGTTTTTGGGCAATTGAAGGAGAAGTTGAGCATCATCACAAAGTCATACTTCTTGCAGGATGATTTATCGGACAAATCTCTTTTGTCGATTTTGTATGACAACTTGCGCAATTTGTATACGGCTGACGTTGATTTAATTGATCAACAGAAAGAACGTTTGTTGAAAGCTAATCCGAGCAATGTGAATGAGGGAATAACAAGCGTTTTGAAAGAAAATGACTTTTATGTTGGACTTTCCTTGAAAGACTTCATACACAGCTTCAAAAGAAATGCTTTGGTGATTTTCAAAGCGCTCTTGTTGGAAAAGAAAATCTTGTTTTTCAGCAAAAACATTGAGAGACTTTGTGGCTCACAATTATCGCTCATTTCTTTGATTCCGAACTTGATCACAAATTTGGCTGATTGTGGCTCTCCATATTTGGACTTTATCAAATTGAACTGTTCTGAATCCTTGAATTTGAAGACCTCCAATCGGTATCTGTATCTTGGTTTTTTGGGGCTTCCTTTGCAGCCCTTTGGATTGAACGGGATCTTCAATCCTTATACACCATTGCAGCAACTTGACGATATTTCATCGAAAGAAAAAGTCCAGCACTATGTGATCGGTTCCTCAAACGATTTATTGTTGGGCCAAAAGGAAAAATACTGTGATATTTTGGTTAATTTGGACTCTTCAACTGTTGAAATCATAAATAAGGACTTGGCTCCTAGTCTTAATCTTTCTGGAAATGATAGAAAATTCATTGATTTTGTTGTGAAAAGTGTGGACCACTTCCATTATGGTAATGAAAAGGATCTCGACGATACTGGTCATCTAGAAGAGGAAACAATCTTCAATGGCTCAGACGATTTTGTGAGATTTCTCTTTGAGGATTATTTGGTGGGTCTTTTATCCAGTATCAAATACGACAAGTTTTTGAACAAGGTGGGGTACAAAACTACTTTTGAGGATCGTGCTGTGTCCCCACATCGAAATTTGATGGTGAATCAGTCAGTTTTACTTGACAATGTTGATGTTGACAACATTCATAACTTCAACATAAATTTCATCAGATCCTGGATGGAAACTGGAAATTATTACTCATTTGATAGGTTCACAGACAACGAGATCTTTTATATCTTTGATCCATTACACGTTGCAATGACCGAAAATTTCATCAAACAGCAAGAAGATTTTGACAAGAACCACAACAAAAACAACTTATTGGAAGGTTTGAACTTTTTGAAGCAAAATGTGCAGAATAGATTGCAGAACTATCCACTAGGTTCGAGAAATTCTGTGCATTCAACCAACAGCGATGCCACCTCTGATAAAGGATCAATCAAGACTGCTAACAAGTTCATGTCGATGGAGTCTGGGTCTTTCTCCTTGGATGATTTGACAATCTTGAACTCGATCAATGATGAGATCGAAATGAACAACTCGATTCGTAAAGGTGAACCAAAGACATCTGCATCTGCAGCTGCAGCTGCTCAACAACGAAAATCAGCCACCGAGGGCGATGGCGGCAATCAACAAAAAGGCTGGCTTTCATCTTGGAACTCTTGGGTAAAGAAATAGAGCATTCAGCAATTTCAATCCAAACACACACACATATACTATGAAGAATTTTCTAACAATTGTATTGAAAGTGTAACACAATATGAATATATACAAATTTTATATAGCATCTAACGAACTCTTTCGTCTTTGACTCTTTTCTGCTCACCCAAATGAGTGGTGTCACCAATTACTTGAATGATTCCACAATGCTTGCCTACTCTCCCTTTATTGGAACGGATAGCATCCACATCAAAATCAATGATTGTAACCGAAGTGTTGTACACAATTCTAAAATTCTCTGCGATTAGGTTCTTGTTGACCTCAAAATCAAGTCCGTTTGCAAAATGGTCGAGCAAGGATCTAATAGCACCACCGTGTGAAACCAAAAGACAGTTGTAGCCCGTTTGTTCACTTCCGTCGCCCTTTTCGATTGTAGCAGACACCAAAGAGTCCACCTTGCCAAAAAGCCGGTCCTTGAAAGCCGATCTAGACTCCCCAAAATCATGTAGTGTTTTCTTGTAGCTGATTGCAAACTTTTGTGCATCATCCACGTGCATTCCTTCGATTGGGCCCATGTGTCTTTCTCGGAGATCTTGCGATAAATGCAATTTTGAAGACCACGGCGAATCCAGCCCAATATTAGTTATATCCAAACTATTTGCATCTATATGATATTTCAAGATCTCCCTTAACGTCTGTAAACATCTATCAAGGTCACTGCTCCATATCCCGCTGAAATGCTTGAAATCAGAGAATCTTTTACCCACGAGTTCTGCTTGGGCAATGCCTTCGTCGTTCAACTTCGTATTCAAGTGACCTTGAAGGATTTTCTTTTTGTTATGCGCAGTTTGCCCATGTCTCACTAAGAATAGCCTCAAAACTTTGGGTTTCGTGTTTTCGAGAGGCACTAAGGACTCGGCAGGTGGTATCATGATGGCCAGAAAGCGAGTGTAGATCGGTTTCGAAGGCAGGCATTGGGTCATCTTTTTGTAACTTGTATCACCACGCCCAATATGGGCTCACAACGGCATGATCATAACACACCACTTCCCCTGCGATTGACGTGATCGGCCAGCTACAAGATCTTGGCCCGCCGTGTATATATGCGCAATTCTATGTGTTCATCCTCGCTTCCATTGAACGGCTGAAAAGAGATAACTGACGTTACGACACTTGTGTATATTGTTCTTCAACTCTGGCTCGTTTTGATATCACATTTATTAACGTATATTTTTTTTCAGGCTCATCTCCGAGCATAGTTTTTACCTTACCTTGAAAATCAATGAAGGTTCCAAACTTGAAAGGGTTGGTCTCTACGGCAGCACGCGACGTCTTCAGAAACCAAGACTGTCAGAAATGGCCGATGCTATACAGCTGCTCCTACTTTTCCTTGAAATTTTTCCCGAAGCATCACTATCTATCGTTGTTTCAAAAATCTAATCCTATTTCAATATGCTACATGTTCAGCTTTTCGCAGGAGAACTACTTCAATGTTCCTGCTCAGAATATACAAACTGCGACGAAAGATCAGAAACAACTAAGCTCTTTGCTTCAAAGAATCACGAACCAAATGGGGAGCGCGAACCCCATTAATATGGCTCTGCTCAGGAATCACTCCAGAAGGTTTGTCAATACTAGATTTCGACAGTACTTGATAAACAAAACAGGTAAATACACAAATACAGAAATCAGTGAACAGCTATCACCAAAGTACCATGGGGTCTTCCAATTCACTTTTCGTGTCTTGCCCACTCCCATCAACAAGCTTGAATATGATGGACATTTGCAAAAAGCTTTGAGAATATATGATGAGATACAGCTAAAAAGCACTTGGGAAAGCAGTCCAGATGCTCTCTACTTATTGAAGCATTTCAAGGGTGAGAACAAGACACAAGTTTTGAAAGCACTGAAAGCTATACAAATCAAATACATGATGTGGCACGCTAACCAGATTGGAAAGAGGCTGAATTTCTACGATTTTGCCAACAATGCCATGAAGGAAGCTTTCTTGAAAAACATAAAATCAAACGATTACTTTCGAAGTAGCTATTTGAGTTTGTCGAAGCCCAAGCTTCGCCACGGATTCTAAGTGCGATATCGTGTAATAGCGATCCCTATTGAGGTTAAGTTTATTGATGAAAGAAAAAAGTCTTTACCAGAAAGCGATTGAAGTCTATAGGAAAATAAAATGAAGTAGAATAGAATGAAATGAATTGATGATAGAGAAAAATAGCCAAAGTTGAAGTTCATCTTACTTCGAAGTTTCGAAAGCCATGAGAGTAGTGGAGCAACCGCCCGGATTGATAAAAGAATAGATAATATCTGTGGATGCGGTAGCAGTAACAACACTAGTGACGACGAAAGTGGTATCTCTTGCTTCAAGGTCCATGTATTCAGGCTCTTCAACAGCATCTCTCTTGAAAGCATTATCAATGACCGCGGCTTCCTCTACCATCGAAGCAGAAATTCCACTCGAAAGCATAAGTGCAACTGACAATGCCGATTTAAGTACTTGAGCGATCATGGTGTGTTTATGAAATGTATGGCGATGTATAACAATTTAGCGGAATTGAAAAACGGAAGCAAGCAGGAAACTCTAAAGGAAGAGCCTTTATGAATTGTAGCCGAATATCATGGTATTTATATCAGTTGTATCCAGTCTCTGTCAAACAAGTGAGTGGCCTTTAGTTCTGAAACCGAAACGTTTCATGTTATGAGATTGCATATTTTTCTTTGCGCACGCCATGTAATAACCGTGTTTTTATTTTGTAGCTTTTCATATCCCTGCTTTCCAAGGCAAGTTGGCCAGTTTGAAGTAACAAAGTGAAACTATTGTGGCTATTATTTTTAAAAATCTGTCAAGGTCAATGGAAGAACTGAAAGAAGAAAATGAAGAGAAATTTCTCTCCTCCGTCGATTCCAAACGCGAGCAGTTTGCCAGAAGATTCAAACTTTTGTTCGATGATCAGTTGAAGCGCAAGGAGATCATTTCTCAAATCCAAGTAGTGGCCAGAGAAAAGAATATCAATTTGAACAACAAGCCCTATATTTCATTGGAAACATCGAAGTATGAGTGGTTCATCGCAACTTCAGAGCCCACCCTAGTGGACGCGCTTTACTATCTTTATTTCTGGGTGTTATTGAAAGGAAAGTATTTGATGGACGATATCAATGAGGAACAAGTTAGAAAAATAAAGAACAAAGCCAGCTTTTACCTGCTAAATGCTGGGGATGGAAGCAGTGACCATACCACTTTAGTGGGTAGCACTGAGAACTTGAGCATTAGCGGCAGTGGCTCAAGAAGTCCTAATGACAGCACCGATAGTTTTTTCTCAAGCGACTCACCCACTTCCTCCAAATTAGGAATAGCGAATCATCATAGCACAACAAGATTTGAAAAAGACATCATCAAAGCCAGACAGAGTGTGAATGACTTGAGATCCCAGTTTGCGAAATTGATTGATGAAGAGACAAAGGGGGCTAACAAGTTATCTTCATCTCCTTCAACCACCCCTAGGAAAACAAGTTTCAATATACCTTCTCCTGCTCCTTCGCCTGTCAACAAGAAATTCAACTTCAATGAAAACGGAGCAAACGTTTTGGGCTCGTCCTCGTCGGCTTCATCCAGCGCTACTATCAGTGGGTTGAGTAACACCAGCAAAGATACTACCAGTTTTTTTCTCAATAAGGTCGGCATCATGGATTCTCCTTATATCAAAAACGTGTTGAGGTTCAAATTCGAAAGGCCGCTGTACATTGACCTCTTGGTTAACCACTACGGCTTAAACAATGAAATCATGCCGTTGGAGATGTTAATCAGCAATGACTTTTTGCAAACGCCAAAAATATTTTTCAAAGAGAGTCACAATTTGAACATCGATGCTGTTAGCCGTATTTTAGGGCTCGAAAACGCTTTGTTTCTTTTTCAGACCCCATGTCCGCCAGAGACATCCGGCCAGGAAAAATTTGTTTTTGATATGATAGTAGAACATTTCAAAGAAGGTCTGGCCTGGGACTTGCACTCAATTTTTCAAAGCTCAGGAAAATTGAAATCAAGCATCACAAAACTCAAAGGAAGAGAAGAGTTATTTCAAGATTTCAACAAAGTTTTGGTCAACTTAATCTTCAAAATCCATAAGGAAAGATCTAGGATCGATGAGTTGATCAAAGACTTCAATATGAAACCTAAACATCACATCAAAATTGAGAATTTAAAGTTGAATTACACAACTATCAAGTACGAAAAAATCTGGAAGGCATGGAATGAGTTGGATTTCATAACTCTTGATAATACTATATTTTATCAAGAACATACAGAGAATAACAGATTGAGGCAGCAACGAGAATTGTTTTCCACGCTTAAGAATGGCGACACAATGACATATTACGCCTGGGATGCGGATACTAACACAAAAGTAGAACGAATTTATGTACATGAGATAGATACGTGATTTCCCTTCTTCTCTTATTAGACTAGATATTTATATTATTGAAATCATTGTCAGACCCTATGATATTGAAAGGTATTTTCACCGTAAATACAATACCATTCAAAGTCTCTTTCACGCTGTATAGATTGCCATTTGTATCACCATGCGCTTTCTTTAAGTAGATGCTTTTGTCAATCTGCTCAGCTTCAATATTGTCATCTTCATCAATAATGATGAACTTGAATATGAGGTAATATTTGAGGGTGAATACGTCGGTGGTAAACTGTGGGACCAAACTGTAGTCGAGCATGAGATCGTTGATACAGTACTTTTGATAGCTTCTGCTGAGCAAGGAGTACTTTTTGACCAAATGAATATGTGTGAATTTTTTCCAGTATGATGGATTTTGAGCTATGATTTGCCTTTCTATGTGAAGGTTTTCATTGATTTCTTTATAGTCAAGGCTTAAATATTCAGGTTCTTCTTGCCCATCAAGGACAGCTGGTTGGGGAATTTTCCAAGTTTTGTAAGCTTGGGAAGGATCTGTCTTGAATTGTTCATGAATTTCCTCTATAGTGTCTTGATAACTAGTCAAATACTCATAGTTTACTTTCTCGAAAGACTCTAGGGAAACAGAGATCCCTGAAACAACTAATCCTTGTTCTGTTGGGCTAGGTGAGGGATTCACGAAGTCAAAACAAATGCTCACGGTATCGCCTACCTTGTAAAAGCTTTTGTCAAAATTGAGTTTTGCGGTGAACTTGTTTTTGAATCTAACTAAATATTGAGATTTCAAATTCTGTTCACTAACAACTGGACAATACCGATGTTGTTTATCAACAAATTCATGCGGTATCAGAGTGACTGTTTTATTTGCAAAATTATAGGAAAATTGTCTGATTCTTGCCCTTCCATCAATTTCAGAGAGGTTTTGTTCTGACTGCGATTTGTTTTTATGATTATGATCGTCATCAGATGCTAATGCTGCCAAAAGACTGTTTTTTTGATTACTACTTTCGAGTGAGATTTCTCCTATTATGGGTGAGGTTGGTAAACTCTTTATTTGTTCGGTCGTTGTCATACTCTTCTCATGCAAAAGAGTTCTCATGGTTTGTATAAACTCAGATTTGTAAAGCTCATGTCTGTCAACTGCAGTAGCCTCTGATATCTCCGGTTCCTCGATAATTGATACAAAATTATTCTTTTCTGTCTTTGAGGCTAGCAAATCTGGTAAAAAAATGAAATCCTGAAAAGGCTTGTTGGATGCATTTTCAAGTTCAACAAGCATATTTTGCTTAGAAAATTTGCTGTGCAAGTACTTCCTGTTCAACAGAAATTCTTTTTGAAAATTGGGAACTATTTGTAGGCCGTTGGGTTTTGGGGCAATGGACAATTTCAAAGGAAATGTCACACTCAAATTTGAAGGAACGGATGAGAAATTTCTGATACTCTCAGCGTTGAGAATTAGATTGTAGTGTATATTGATGTTTTCAGAGTGATATACAGGAGGCAATGATTCTGGTAATCTGAATTGAAGGTAATACTGCTTGAATGACCCAGGACGTAGCGTGAGAGAGGTGAACATCAAAAGCTGATTGGTTGAGAAAAGAGGGTTGATAGAGGTTAAAGGGTTTCTGGAGTCCCCGTCACGCATCACAAAGCTGAGGTCACTTATATCAGAGTTGAGAATTGATGTGATGTTAGAAGATAGACTTTGAAAAAAGGATTTGGGTGTATTGTTAGATACCTTTAAGGAAGGCACACCGGCAATGCTACCACTTATTATCGAAGACCTACGCAAGTCTGCGAATTTATTGATGTCAATGACCTCGCCATCCACCACAAAGTAGCCAAAAAACTGTAGATTTCCTGAAAGGAACGTTGCAGCGGTATCTATCTCTGTTTGCTTCAAATTTGTCTCTTCAGATTCCTCCAATTGACTAAGAAATAATGATCTAGAAAACTGACTAGATATCCTCCTACTCCAAGACTGTTCCCCCTTATCGCCTTCATCGTTTTGATTCTGACTTGTGCTTTTGTCCGAAATCTCACTCGTGCCAGTCCCTATCTTCAGGTCCTGTTGATGGTCCTGTTCAGGATCTGGATCAATATGACTGAAAGTGATCAAAGCTCGTACAGTGTCACCCACATAGAACGGATTTGCCAAATAAGTTACCAGAACTTTAACATTGTGAGAAAGGAAATGTGTAGCAGAATAATGAAGATCCATTTTTATTCTGCCATGAGCCACAATAATTTCAAACGTTATAAATATTCAATACTCGATTTGTGTTCTTGATTTTCATCCTGGCTTGTGAGTGGTGTGGTTAGCACTTTTATAAACTTGTATTGGCATTAGTAAGATTTTTCTTGATGTACCAAAAATTCCTCTTCTTTCCATTTGCATCTCTGATGAACGGACCAAGAAACAGTAAATGATATCAAAGATGTCGTATAAATCGATGGTGGATATACCACTCAGGTGTGTCGAATGCTTGGACAGTGAAGGGTACGGCCCCTTGTCGATTTATTTTGACTTTACTCCATGTTTTTTGTATGGCGTCTTGTTCAATTTTATGAGTTTATTTGCTTTGACGTTTGGTTCTTATACCGCTTACAATCTTTTGTTCTCTTTCCAATATGACAAGAAGTACAAATGGGATATTTTCTCCATTGTGAGATTTGTCTTGATCGGCTTCCAATTCACTTTGAAAATTTCAGGCCTCGCTGCCGATAATGGCGAATACTATCTCGGGATGGATTTGATGAAATACGGAAGCTTTTTCGAGTTATTGGTGTTATTTATCGTTGTATTTCCTTTGACGTATTTGGATTTCAAAAGAAATCAGACCACATCGGGAGTCATTTTGCTCTACTGGACTATGAGCACCATCTTTCATTTCTTCAAGATCTCCAATTTGGCCACCAGGTATTACTTTCAGATTCATACTTTGGAGCTCCAGTCGCTTCTTATCACAAAAACCAACTTGGCGCTTTCCATTCTTACCTTTGTCAATTCGATCTTCATCACTGGGTTGCAAGCCCTCCCGAAGAAGTTGAGTCCAAGTGCTTCTCAATTCAGCACCTATTTGAAAAATATGTCAGCCAAAGAAAACCCGTTAGATTCTGCCAATCTTTTCGAAGTCGTTACATTTGAGTGGATGAGCAAGCTTATGAAATTGGGCTACAAAAAATATTTGACTTTCTCAGATTTGCCAAGTTTGCCAAAGGGCTATGAGAGCGAGATAACAACTGAAAAATTATTGGGTAATTACAACAAGGAACTCAAATCCTTGAATGAGAAGAAAATCAAGCACATTTCTTTATTCAAGTGCATTTTGAAAAGTTTTGGGTCCAGCTTGGTTGTTGCCACCTCCTACAAAATCTGCTCAGATGTTTTGAATTTCGCACAACCTCAATTGCTCAAGTGCTTAATTCAATTTGTGAATGATTATCAAAATGACGACTTGGTCGCTCCACCTCCATTGATGAAAGGTTTCAATATTGCTATTGTGATGTTCATAGCATCAGTTGCTCAGACAACCTGCTTGAACCAATACTTCTTCAATTGTTATGGTTGTGGCATTATGATCAAATCTTCTTTAATTGGTGCTGTTTATAAGAAATCATTGGTTTTGTCCCCCGAATCAAGAAGTGCGAGATCAAGTGGTGACATTGTTAACTTGATGTCTATCGATACTCAAAGAATTCAAGATATCACAGAATTTGGGCAAATGATTTGGTCTGCGCCATTGCAGGTGGTCTTGTGTTTGATATCTCTTTACAACTTGTTGGGAAACTCTATGTGGGTTGGGTTTGGCGTTATGTCTTTAATGGTGACCTTAAGTACTTCCTTGATGAGATATCAGAAAAACTTGCAGAAGAAACAGATGAAATTCAAAGATACCAGAATTAAAGTCGTTTCTGAGATTTTGAATAATATCAAATCGATCAAATTGTATAATTGGGAAATCCCATATGCTAAAAAGTTGGGCCATTGGAGAAACGACATGGAGTTGAATAACTTGAGAAGTATTTCCGTTTTCAAAGCCATTAACATGGCCCTATGGAATGCTATTTCATTTTTGGTGAGCATATCAACATTTTATGGGTTCGTCAAGATTTATAATAAACCTTTGACCACTGACATTGTGTTTCCAGCCTTGGCTTTGTTTAACTTGTTGTCTTTCCCCCTCAATATGATTCCATTTGTGATAACTTCTGCGATTGATTGCAGTGTGGCTTTGACTCGTCTCAACAAATTTCTTCAAATGGAAGAATTAGACCCGAGTGTTATTGTTCATAAAGGAAAGGTCAAGGCGATGGGCGATGTGGTTGTGGAAATCAAAGACTGTTCCTTCTCTTGGAACAAGCCAACGTACACTGATGAAGTTCCAGACCCTTCGCTTACACACATTGCTTTGGAAAACGTGAACTATCAAGCCAAAAAAGGTGAATTATCTTGCATTATCGGCAAAGTTGGCAGCGGAAAATCTTCTTTTGTCAAGGCAATGCTTGGAGATTTGTACAAAGTGAAGGGTAGTGTCACGTTGCATGGGAAGACTGCTTACGTGTCGCAAGTTGCTTGGATCATGAACGGTACAATCAAGGAGAATATTCTTTTTGGCCACCGATTCGATCCTGTCTTGTATGATCGTGTTTTGTATGCTTGTGATTTGAAAGTCGATTTGAAAAGCTTTGCAGACGGTGATGCTACACAAGTTGGTGAAAAGGGCATTTCTTTGTCTGGTGGTCAAAAGGCAAGACTTTCTTTGGCTAGAGCTATTTACTCTGGTGCGGATTTATTCCTTTTGGATGATCCATTGGCAGCTGTTGATGAACACGTTGGGAAGCATTTGATAGATAACGTTTTTGGTGAGAATGGTATGTTGCGTCATAAATGTAAAGTTCTTGTCACAAATTCTGTTCACTTTTTGGGTATTGCGGATAATATCACATTGTTGGAAGGTGGCGAGATCAAGGAAGTTCTCAGCAAGGAGAAAATGGCATCTTTAGATGATAAACTGCGTGGTGAATCGAAAATTTGTCAGTTGATCAACCAATTTGGTAAGAGAAAATCTGAGGACAAGCTGGATGAAACTACTGTGAAATCCTCAGATGACAGTGATGACGAGATCAAAACATTCAAGGGGCATGAAATTGGTGAAGCTGATGACGTCTCTATCTCCAATGAATTGCTTGACGAAGATGGCGCCAGTTTAAGAAGAGCTAGCACAGTCTCTTTAAGTGAAACAAACGTTACATACGATGATGAACTGAACGGCAAAGGCGGCAAAGACAGAAGCGAATTTCTTGAGAGAGGCAATGTCAAATGGAGCGTTTATGCTGCCTATGCCAAAGCTTGTGGTACAAGATATGTTTTCGTTTATTTAGCATTGAACGTTTCAAGTTTGGCTTTCTCCGTTTTCTCTAATTATTGGTTAAAGTACTGGTCTGAGACTAACACAAGATACGGTTACAATCCTAAGGTATACCAATTTTTGGGAGTTTATGCTTTGTTCGGTGTTTTGTCTACCACTACGTTGATGGCTCAGGCTATTACTCTTTGGAATGTTGTGGTTTTGAAGGGCGCTCAGGTTCTTCATGAGAAGTTGACTCGTGGGGTGATGAGGGCTCCAATGTCATTCTTCGAGACTACTCCAATTGGAAGAATTTTGAACAGATTCTCTAGTGACATCAATAAGGTCGACGAGGTTTTGGGAAGATCATTCAACGGATTATTTCTGCACAGTATCAGGGTTGTTTTCTCCATTTTGGTTATTTGCTTCTCTACCTGGCAGTTTGTCTTTATGATTGTTCCTTTGGGTTTCTTATACGCATACTACCAACAATACTATATGCAAACATCAAGAGAATTGAAACGCTTGGAAAGCATCACCAGAAGTCCAATTTTTGCACACTTCCAAGAAACCTTGAGTGGCATAACTACACTTCGTGGATATGGTCAAGAACGGAGAGCTATCAAATTAAGTGAAACAAAAGTTGATAACAATTTAGGAGCTTATCACCCAACAGTCAACTGTAATCGTTGGTTGGCTACTAGAATGGAGTTTTTGGGTTCCATTATTGTTTTCAGCTCTGCAGCTTTACCTATGTTTGGGCTCAAGTCTGGAAAGATCTCAGCTGGCTTGGTTGGTTTGAGTGTGAGTTATGCATTGCAAGTCACTAGCTCTTTGAATTGGACAGTGAGAATGACTGTTGAAGTTGAGACGAATATCGTTTCTGTGGAGAGAATTGAAGAGTATGCCAAATTGACACCTGAGGCACCAGCCGTGATTGAATCCCATCGTCCACCAGAACATTGGCCAACAGAAGGTGCGATCGAGTTCAAGAACTACTCCACAAGATACAGAGCAGATTTGGACTTGGTGTTGAAAAATATAAGCTTGCAAATCAAACCAATGGAAAAGATAGGGATTGTTGGCAGAACTGGTGCAGGAAAGTCTTCGTTGACTTTGGCCCTCTATAGAATTATTGAGGCAGCTTCCGGAGAAGTTTTGATCGACGGAGTCAGCACCTCTACCATTGGGTTGTCGGACCTTCGTAAAAACTTGTCTATCATACCTCAGGATGCTCAAGTTTTCGAAGGGTCTGTCAGAATGAATTTAGACCCAACAAGACTGTTCGATGATGAGAAAATTTTAGAGGCTATTGAATTGTCCCACTTGAAACCACATATTTTGAGAATGTTGGAGGAACAGAATGCCAATCTAAAGGAGGATATGCAAATCATTGATAATTGTTTGGATGTCCGTATTACTGAAAATGGTGGCAATATGTCCGTTGGTCAAAAACAGTTGATGTGCTTGGCTAGAGCTTTGTTGATACCCTCAAAAATTTTAGTTTTGGATGAAGCTACGGCAGCTGTTGATGTTGAAACTGACAAAATTGTTCAAGAGACTATCAGAAAAGAATTCAAAGATAGAACAATTTTGACGATTGCACATAGAATCAATACTATTATGGACAGTGATCGTATCTTGGTTCTTGAAAAAGGGGAAGTTGTGGAGTTTGATAAGCCAGAGGTTTTGTTGATGAATACCAACTCGATTTTCTACTCTTTAGCTCAAAGAGGAAATTTAGTTGATAAAGAATGATCGTTGATATAAACAGATTCTGAATAAACAGCCTTTTGAGTGGTGTTGAGAGTTTTTCTAACTGTACATACATGATAATTTCTAAATATACCAGCGATCGGATCGGATCTCATCGGTGTGAAGATGATAGAAAAAAAAAAGAAGAAAATTCTGTATGCTGAAAATGAGGAGAGAGCTCATCGCTTAGTGTGATTTCCGCAAGACGACAAAATTTTTGGCTTCAAAGCAGCTTCCAGCTACATTCCTTCTTTTCCAATCATAAGCAATGAAGTCAGTCTCTGACCTGCTGCCGACTAGGCATACAAAGTATGGATTGTTGGCAGCGTCCGTCAGTTTCAGTACTCTCATCGCACGTGATAGAGGTCAAAAGTAAAATTTTATTTTGGATAACTTTTTTTTTTTTTCAGAAGAGGAAGAGGGAAACATTTCACATTAAGCAACAAGTAAATTTCAACAGTGGAAAGACGTTCAAGAAAGGATCAACCCCATATCCTTTACTGTATCATATCACTTTCTGAAAATAGCCTACTAAGTCTTTTGTTTCTCAAAAATATTTTGTCAAAAAAGCAAATAATAAGGAGAAAAGTATTTCAACACAAAAACGTCTTCTCACCAGACTTAGGAATATAGTATCACAGCGATTTCATTCAAGGGTGTAAACCAGTTTCAATTATACATTACATGTCAGTGTTATTATGCCTAAATCTTTTCAACAAAAGCAATTGAAACAGTCATCACAAAAAATTCAGCCTCAGATACTGAAACCCATAACGTACAACAACAAGAATAATTCATCAATTTCCAATAAAATTGTGATGCCGCCAAAGAGGAAACAAACAAATAAGTCACCTTCGAAGAAGTATGCTTCTAAAAACCTTGCGAGACTCAAAAAGCATCATGAAAACCTAAAGAAATCCTCAGGCGCATCGGTACGGATGAAGAGTGGCCGAAAAGCTGCAGTTGTTGGAAAATCTGCCAGAAGATTCAGTTTGATAAGCGATGAAAGCCTGAGTGATGATGAAGTTTCTGACAGTTCGATAGATATGCCAGTGCAGGATTACCAGAGCAATGATGTGGGAGATGATGAGGATGAGGACGATGATGAGGATGATGATGATGATTCTTCAGACTATGAAAGCGACGTAGATTTCGTTCAGATGACTGCACAAAGGAAATTGAAGTCACTCAAAGCTGCCAAAGCCCTAAAGAAAAGAAACGCCGCTCTTAAGAAACTTGAGCAAAGCAACAATGATGAAGACTCAGACATAAATATCTCGTTCGATTTTGGATCAGACGTGAATGACGAGGAGGAAGATGTCGGTGAAGAAGTTAAGCTCAAAAACGGAACTCAATCTCATGATACGGACAAACTGAAACTCAGAAGACGTTTAACCAACTTGGACAAATCAAACTTTTTGCCTAATCATAACTTAGATGATATGGACTCGCCATTGTCCGATCTCGACGATAATGAAAATGCTATAATGACGGACTCCAGTGATGAGGATGACGATGAAGAGTTAGCCAAGAAATTAGCTGCAAAAGATGAAAAGGACGATGAAAAAGATGATGAGGAAATAGATAACGAAAAATTGGCTGCGGCAATCGCTGAGGATGAAGAGGCAGATGCTTATGATGATGAAACTCTAGCTCAAATGAAACAGATCAAGTTGAAACGACAAAACGACGATCATACAGTGCTAAGTGATGACGATGATTTGCTAGCCAAGGAAACCAAAAACCTACTAGAAGAAATGAAAGACGAAAATGATTATTTCAATAGTTTTAACATCACAGAGTTCCCAGAAACTTCTTTTTTCATGCCAGACCAGCCCTTGGTACCGAGAATGAGTATAGTTGAAAATCCAAAAGATGTTGTCGCCAGGGAAAACCTTCGAACACATCAAAAGGCAAATGTCAACGATGATGACGATGATGAAGTCTTGGAATTCATTTCAGACGATGACCATGCCAAAGACAAACATAAAAGTAGGGAGATTGGAAATCGTGGCTACAATAACGATGATGACGATGACGATGACGACGATGACGATGACGATGAAGAAGATGATGAAGTTGACATCCCATTGTACGATGATTTGTACAGTAAGCCATTGGGGTTTTTCAGCTCCCACACTCTGTCTAGTAATAGCCATGGAGGTTCTGGTCATAGTAACAACAAGTATTTGAACGCTTACGATGCTACTGGTGATGATTCATACTTTTGGGATTACTTATTGGGAGACGGGGAGAAAGACAAGACAAAAAAGAGGATCAAGAGCAGCCGGAAGGGTAGAAAATCATCGGTAGGAAGCAGAAAAAGTTCACGTCTTGGCGAAATCACCGCTGAGGGAGCCAAAACCTTTGGATTAGGAAAAAATAGCAATTTCATGGATTATCAAGCAATTTTCTCTGATGATGACAAGGATGATGATATGACAGATGTCGAGGAGAACTTGCCAGTTTCGTCAACGAAAATTATTGGTTCGAGATCTGTCAAGGAAGTTTTGTCATCCGCCAAAATTAATGGCGGTGGTGCCCCGCGCATGGCCACTTGGATTGCCGCAAGTGACGTACCGTTTGAAATCATCGACGGCTTATCAACAAGATCGATTTTGCCTTATACAGTGAAAACAGTCATCAACACAAGCACAAATAACATCAACAATAGTGGTGGCAATCACAAAAGAAATATCAGTGTTGGTGTGGACTTGAAGTTTGACGAGTTCTTTAATCTCAGCGAATTGGAAGAAAACGTTGATGATAGCATCAATTGGAATGCTTTGACGAGTAACATCAATCGTCGCAAGGTGCCTTTGACAGCATTCAGGAATCGTGGTTTATCTTTCTCTGCCGAAACTTTTGGAACTGCTGCTGTGAACAGCGTGGAAAATAGCAAGCCAAGGGCCAATAGTAGAGTCAGACGTTCAAGAGCACTCAGTGGAAACAATTCAACCAAAGCCAGAACGAATATCAAGCAAAGTCTAATGAAAAGTAGCGCTGGTTCCAATAAGCATGTATTGACCAAGCCTGATGAGCACAAGCGGAAGAGAAGACAGTCCTCGATCATTGAAGCTAATCAAGAGGGATTGGTGTTCACAGAGAATGGCTTGTTCAGTGAAAATGTTTTGATAGGTGTCGAAGAGTTATTGACCGAAACAGGTGACATTGAGAACAATGAAATGACTGGTATTTTGTTTTGAATCCCTTCAGGCATGCATGAGCAATAATTCATTGCGACTGTGTCATGCGACACGAAACATGGATCATGTCATAGCTTTTCAAAAGCATCGTACAGTTGTTATATGTTGTATATTCCCAAAAAGTACGAAAAAGTCAATTGGGTAATGTAATATTAGCGGTGGGCCTGCAGTTAATAATCAAGATTATAGTAATTTAGTTAATTTAAAGAGTTCGTTAAGCATATAATCGGTAATTACAGCTTAACCTAGCCCAACTGCCAATGTCGATACTGCATTGACACTCTACAGATTACATTATCGTATATATACCAAGGGTTAAATACTTCAAACTCCGTAGAAAGAATTTGTATGGATTGATCCTACAACTTATCAAGGATGGTGAAATTAAGCCATTCATCGTGCCAGAAAGAAAATTGAAAAATATGGGCTATTTAATCCCCTGAAGGCATGATTGAAAATCAAAACGACACCGCCAATGGTTTCCGAATATACTACTGGCTCCTAGCACTTTGGACTGAGCAGTAACAATCAAGGGCTAGACTCCATTGTTTTGTATAATATCAGTTCTAGAGAGCGCCCACAGAACCCTTCAAAGTCACGTGTGCTTCGCTCCAATTTGGGAGTGTGCGATTACTGGGATCAGCACACTAGGCCAATTTTAGATAATAAGAATGATGCAGAGAGCGGTGAGTGCTTTAGCTAATAGAGTAGATGTGTTCCCTACAGCTCATGCCATTAAAGGGATATCGGGTCTCCTTAAAATATTATCGAAGCTAATCGACACGAATATGGAAACACAAATAGTAAAGATGGAATATTTTCAGTATGCATTAACTTCTCCATATAACATAAAAAGCAAATCTCGCTTCCGCTTAGTTGACATCCTCTATCAACAAAGTGTAGCCATTACCAGATAAAGCAAGATTATGACGTGTGTTCTGATAAGGTTGAGGTAGTGAGTGATACCGTGGCAAGAGCGTTGTTGACTACCAATTTAGATCGGGGGTGGAATGGTACCTATTAGGTACACTAGTAATTTAGCCTGAATATTTTACACATCACCAAATTCTTCAAAATTTCTTTAATTTAGGGAAAACACTATTGCATTGTCTCAATTGTAAATTAAATTTCAAACTATATATGCTATCAGTCAGAATTCCATCGCCTACAACAATATCTTTGCTTTTGTTTTCGAATATATAATCTGCTTTTGCAACTCTATTTTCACTCATCTCTTTTGACCAAGTGTTTATTTACATTCAACCCCATTGATCCATAGTAGAAACACCACTTTTGAGCTGAAAGAGTTACAAAAATCATGGCCATCAAATATCCTACATCACCTACCGAGTTTAATAAGGTTCTTAGCTCACTATGTCACAAATACCTGGCGCAGAAGCTTCCTATTGAGCAAGCCATTTCTGTGGTGACGCATTGTAAGAAGCTTCTTGCTCTGCTTGTGTTGGATTCACCAGATCTTTCAACTTTGATAACCAACATGTCCAGCTTGGTCTTCTCCTTACCTTCGTCCCATGAGTTCAATGTTCTTTTCAACGATCGCCATCTCCTTGAAAAGATATTCATGTACGCGATAAAAAACCGTGCAGAGCACAGTCCTTACATTATTATGACCACCTATCTCAGAGGTGAGTTTCTCGCAGATAAGACTACTCCCAAGAATCCTGAAAACAATGACTCCTATCAGTTGTTTTACCAGGTCTGTCTTGACTACCCAGATTTTGTGGGAAATGTCCCATATCGTTTTCAAGAAGGTCAAGATCCCACAACAGCTGCCGTAAACCTTCAGTTTTTGGCAGGAATTTACCCAACGATCATTCTTCCTGCAAACTTCAATGCTTCCATCAGATTGATGCTTTTATTGAGAGAAAGAATATTATCCAATATATTCTGTGAGGTGGTCCTTGTTAAGCAGATTTTACCACTTGCGGCCTACGCCCAACCAATGAAAGCCATAGTGCTTCTCATTAACAAGATCTTCTTTTCATATGAAAACATCAAGATGGATTTCAAAAATAACGTTGAGATTGACTATGTGATGGATATGATCTGCTATGGTATCAAAAAGTTCGCGACTTTCAACATCAAAGGTATGACAGATACTCAGATCTATGAAAAATCTGGTTATACCAAAGATCCAAAAACTTTTCTCATCAAAAATTATGGATCCCAAACACTCTTCTCTTTAAGGGTGTTCTGTGGCCTTTCAGCGTCTAATGAGATAAAGTATAATTGTGAAAAGCAGCATATCTTAGCAGGAAACACTCTTCAACGTTATCCAACCTTCAAGTTTGCCTTGGCAATAATAAATATTCTTCACGCAAAGTTTTTTCATCCTACAAATCCAAGTTTTGAAAGCATTCAACGATTTTTACTATACATTGATGACGTGGCTCTTGTTTTGATGTCAAAGTCATTGAATTATTGGATAAATTCCAAGGCCACAAATGAATCTGAAGATGATTTCCAATTCATCATGAACTTGCTCAAAATGGATTTGCAGTTTCTCAACATCAATATGAGAACAAACGATGTGTTTTGGGTCATCTTCAAAAAGTTGAAAGAGGATTTAAGTTACGATAAAATCAAGCACGTTCAAATGAGGTTCTTGCGAGACGATCAATACTTAGATTATATTAACAGCGAGGACTTCGAAATCTACAACACAGAACTTTTGGAAAGTGTGAAAATGTTCATCATAAATGAAAGAATGTTGGAAATCACCAAAGGAATGGTGTGTTACTTGAGAGACCCCATGGAATTTGAAGATAATGCTGCAAGAGAAGCAAACCGCTACTATATCACGATTTCACCAAAAAGAAATGCCTTGGTGTATGTGAAATTAGACGCTGATCTCAAGCTTAATGAAATTGATAAAACCTATCTTCATAATTTGCTTGATGGCAAAAAATCCAGGCAAGTTCCAGTAAGAATGATCAAACAGATTCAAGCACAAAAGTTTGACGGGACCAAAGACTTTGGGTCTGAAAGCGCAGCATTTGGTGTTTCTTCAAAAGTTATAAAGTCCTTAGTTCATGGAGGTCAAAAGACCACATCATCCAAATATCAAACCTTTGCTTCATACAAGAAGATGTCCACCCAAATCATGCTACTTGGAGATCAAGACAAACTTGTGTTCTCATTTTTCCTAGACAACAGTCGGCATGCCACTATCTGGATCGATACCTTGAACATGCTCATAGATAATTTCCTGTTGAGAAATGTTACCAATGAGACAAAGACACACATTCAAGAGCTTTTTGACATCAAGCGTACTCTTCAGTTTCTCCCTTTAACGGAG
This sequence comes from Saccharomycopsis sp. UWO(PS) 91-127.1, assembly GCA_002895615.1. Lineage (NCBI taxonomy): Eukaryota > Fungi > Ascomycota > Saccharomycetes > Ascoideales > Saccharomycopsidaceae > Saccharomycopsis > Saccharomycopsis sp. UWO(PS) 91-127.1. The sequence continues at coordinate 973,921 of JNNM01000005.1, forward strand.
ATTCAGAATACAAGAATTCTTGACATGTACACCACAACGGGGTCTCATGCCCTGAAACAAAGAGAAGAAGATCTTGAGAATTTCCTTCTGATCAAACATATCAATTTCGAGGACCCACTGCTGAGCTCAAACAGATCTTCCAAAATCTTGGTCAAAGCCAAGGGAGAGATACTAGATGAGGGCTTAGAAGACGAGGCAGTAGAAGCAGAGAGATTCAACTACTCATATGACGAGTTGTGTCAAATCTCCCAAGGTTTTTACTACACTTGATTCATATTTGAAATATATATATATATATATATATAAATATATATATATATAAATATATCTATCAAAAAAATGTATTTTCTGATTAATATATTACGTAACACATCTCATCGCAGGGGCTCAATTGCTGCTTTAAGAAAAGCACAAAACAAATTAAAAAAAAAGTACAAATACAAAGTTCGTGAGATATCAAATCATTCGTATCCCAACAAATTACCACCAGAGAGATTGAATCTATAGAAGCATTAGTCAACAAGATGGACTTAAGCGTCACGGGCGTATCTCTACAGGACTCGTATAGTGTGTCTCCTGGAGTGTCGAACAAAGAAAGCACAAAGATTTCTGCATATGCTCGTTTGGATTTCAGCACGTTCACCTTTTACATTCAAACCTTGCAAGTCTTGTTAGGAAGACGCAGTAATGAGGATCCTAATCCTTCGGTAGATGTCCACTTAGGTCCCAAAAAAGCAGTATCAAGGAAGCATGCCAAAATATTTTATAATTTCGGAACTCAACGATTTGAAATTTCAGTTTTGGGAAGAAACGGATTGTTTATAGATAGCGATTTCATCGAAAAAGGTGTAACAGCTCCACTTTCCAACGGGAATAAAATTCAGATTGGACAAGTATCATTCATGTTTGTGCTCCCAAACGATGAAGCTGAGAAATCCTCTGAAAGGGATCCTCTTCCAGAGTTGAAGCAAATTACAGATTTCAAGTCGTCTTCGGTACCGTTGGCAGCAGCAAGTGAAGATTTAACCAAAAGTGGGAGTACTTCAGTCGAGCCCATAGACTCTGAATCACAGCAAAAGCCAGAAGATCATGAACTTCAGAAGATTTTGAGAAGCTTGAACGAAGATGATTTACCTGAAGTCAAGACAGTTGCAAGTGACAACTCCAAAATAAACGAAATTCTTACTAATGCAGGTGATAACAAATCGGACAGCAATGATCTAATCAATCCGGCTTCAGCAACGATCCCTATCACCAGCAATAAATCCACTCCTAACATCACCAATACTGCCACCAACACAGATGTGACCACCACATCTACTCATGCATCTATGAACCAACAAATCACGAGTGGCCTAGCTAAAGAGTTTACGTCCACATTGTCAGTTCCATTGACCTCGAAGGAAATCAGCAGCATAATGAGTGCTACCAGCTCACAACTGTCTTCTCCTGCCAAGAAGGCATCTCCACCTAAAAAAGAAAAGAAGTCAACAAAGCAGGTCAAGAAAGTCTACACAATTGAAGAAATCCCTGAGCAATATCGTAACAAGCCATCCACCTCTTACTCCAATATCATAATACACTGTCTCAAAACATACTCCACCATAAACAAAGGGATGTCTTTATCCGAAATTTACAAATCAATTCAAGAATTATACCCATACTATAAATTTTGTGCCGACGGCTGGCAGAGTTCAGTGCGACACAATCTTTCGTTAAACAAAGCGTTCAAAAAAATTTCCAAAGAGGGCAAAGGTTGGCTTTGGGGCCTTGATGAAGAATACTTTGCTGAGAAAGATAGAGCGAAGAAAAACCAGAACAATGAGCAGATGCGTTCTATGCCAATGCCCCCTAAAATGAACTCGTCTTATTTTTCTTCAATGGCTCCCAAGGCTAGTTCGAGAAATCCCCCACTGGTAGGTCAACCACTAGCATATGCAGGGTCATTATCAACTCCTTCAGCAATACCAACACTGAATTCTACGATTTATGCTACAGCAATACCAACACTGAATTCTTCGATTTATTCTACAGCAAAGCCTTCGCTTTCAGCTGTTCCTACTTCTTCGGTGCACCAATCGCAGGGTGATTCCAAGACTACGATGAGTGCTACTCCAAATTATCTGCTTCCAACTCCCTCCATTTTAACCACCCCTAGCTTGTCTGCACCTAATACTACTATCTCCTCGAACGCATCCTCTCAAAAACCAATCATGACATCCACATCTAATGCAAAGGCCAAACTCACGGCCGAAGCAAAGAAAATTTTAAATATTCTCGAAGAGCAATTAAAAAAGATCACAAAGAATATAAAAGGTTTAAGCAAGGAAAATCTTGCCAAACTTCTAACGCATGCATTGTTTTCGATCATGAAGGATCTTGAGAAGAGCGCAAACGGGCAATCCATGATTAAATACATTGAAAAAAATCCTTCCCAGTTAACTAAGATTTTAACTAATAGTTTGACAAGTGCCACCACAAAAGTTACCAATGGTAAAATGACATTCTCAGAGCTTCTAAAAGGAAAACCTAGACAAGATTCTAAGGTGATCGACGCTGCAAAAGTGAAACCAAGTTCTATTCCCTTGATTCCATTGAAGCCGACGATTACAAAACCTAATCATACGACGCCGGTAGCTTCAACTTCTATCATAGCTCCAGCCGTTTCGAAGGGGCCCTCAAGTCCAATTCAATCAACGGCTCTAGCCCTGTCGGCTAACCTGGGAGTAACAAATTCTCTACCAGATGCTATACTGAAACCGCAAGTGGTACTGCAAATGGATGGTGTCTCAGTAATACAGCCAACGCAAAATACAAACATACCAGCAGGAACTTCTGTCAAATCCGACGCCGCAGTTGCAGTCTCTGAGGTGAGGAAAAAGACAGACACTACTTTCACAGATATCAAAACACCAGTTTCGGTAGGTAATGTTTCTGGGAAAGTCAGAATTTCACAATCAGTACCTCCACCGGCAACTATTAGAGAGGAACCTAAAAAACCAAGAAGCGCATCCTTTGTGAGGTTTGAGAAAAATTTGGATACCATCTTGTCTAGTGATGCAACAACTGTGGCAGATATACCGTTGAAGGTTGACATACCAAAAACAAGAACTGAGTCAATGATCGCATTCGAGAAGAATCTTGATAAGTTTTTGGCGGGAGAAGGTGACGATGCTTTATTTAAACAGTCTCCAACAAATCCATTAGAAAAAATTAATGAGAGCGCAATTGATGATGACGATGACAGTGATGAAAACCATAACTACGCAAATATGGCTGAGATGCGCAATGCATCGAGAAAAAGAGCCTTGGATGACAACATCCCAGATTTGCCGAATAAGCAAATGAAGAGTGATAACTCAGGTGTATAGAACATATAGAGGTGCTTACAGGAGAACCTGAACACTTGAACGTAATTAATCAAATGAAATGTGCTATTAATTTTTTATGGTTAGTTTGAGCTTTTTGGGGTGCGTATTCAGATTTGATCCGCAATGCTCCTCGACTTCATCAGGGCCCAATTCCCGGTGAAGTCTCTTGGAGCTGACGTTCTCAGTACTTAGAAATAGAGACCTTCCAACTTCTTCGTTGCCACCCTTTTCGTTGATTGTTTTGACCAACTGATTTACATCAATTCCGACAGAGTCATGTATGCACTCACATTTTTTGGCCTTTAAGCCAATTTCTAGCCAATCGTCCAATGCAAAATTCACACTCTCCGCTAGATTGTAGTCAAAATTGAAACCAGCATGATATCCATAAGGAAAAGTGATGATAAACTCATTTTCATAATGACGGATTTTGTTGACTGTGATACCTTTACTCTCTAGAAAGGATGGGCTTGCAAGAAATGTTTTATGTCGAAGAAACTCCGCACACTCCTTGGAATTTTCTGAAAACGCCTCCTTCATCACTTCGTAAAACTTGTCTGCCTGCAGTTGTGGAATGGAATACCACTGTTTGGGTGCTCCAAAATGTATATAGTTGATGGAGTGCAAATCTTGGTCCTCCAAGTGCCATGCAAAAGTGGCTTTCCAGAGACCTGCATACAAATAGGCTTCGTTCACCCCAGGTATTTGTTTGTCCAAAAAATCAAGCAAGTTGGGAAGCTTGGCAACATTCCAATATTTGACAGAATCATCGAATATACTACCCAAGCAATCTGCTCCATACATGGGCTCTGCGTAACTGAGTGTTTTCCAGTAGTTTTTTTCCAAGAACTCACATCGTTCCTCAGTGAACTCCGAGGTGTCAATGTTGTATTCAAAGGATTTGAATAGTTCGTCGTTTTTTTCTACTTTGGATTGAGCTGGAGTGTTGTTGGGCTTTGTGGTCCTGTGTGCAGTGGTGGGGGCGGAATGTCTGCGAACGGTTCGTGGTACGGGTGGCCTATGATTGCTCATTTGTGAAAGCTGTTTCCACTCAACGAGATTGTATGTGCGATGACGTTCCATGTTTTCAGATACAAACGTGCCTTTGCCTCCATTGATATGCTGCACAATTGGATTCTTGATTTTAACGGATTGAAGTTTTCCTGGAGTCACAGCTGGAAGTTGAGAGACCCATTCTTGAGGTGGAATGACCTTCACTATCCCACTTGTCATGCCATATTTGTTGATTCCCTTGAGGTACTTGTAAAAATCTTTAAACTCACTCAAGGACTAAAAAGAGAATGTTAGCGTATGCAATCAAGCAAAAGAGGGAAGAGAAAGATGCGACAACACTTACTGGTTTGAAAACTGGAACTCCATCAGAGTAATGGTCTGGCGGATATTCTATGGTCATGATTTGACTAATTGATATTGTATGATCGAATTGTTAAGTAGGTCATCATCTAATAGTGTCAAAGCACAAAATGATTCTCTCTTTTTCCCATTCCTTCACATACCATATCCGGGTAAAGGCCGATCGTTTAAAAACGCCAAACTCACCCCCACAAAACCTCATTTGACCTGCCGTTGACTGTCTTTTGAAAGTTCTCTCTCTCTCCCTTCGAGGCCAATAGATCAGGTAGACATGGGGGTCCAGTGGTTTCAATCTTCGATGGCAACTGTCAAAAAAAGTAGGTTCAAAGGGTTCTGTACAGTACTCACCTCGAAAGACGCCATCGACGGCTTACTTCGAGATCTATATTCTCATGAGAAGCTGCTTTCAAAAGCAACACATCCTCACATGTATGCATTCACGATAGGTACAAATAGCGCCATAATCAACCAGGGTTCTAGCGACGGTGGAGAAAGTGGCGCTGGCGCTAGAATTCAAAATATCCTCGGCTATACAAAGGTTATCAATGTTTTGGTAGTGGTTAGTAGATGGTATGGAGGAAAGCCATTGGGCGGGGCGCGCTTCAAGTGTATAAGTGATGCCGCCCACGAAAGCTTGAAGAGTTCAGGTTGTTTCCTACAGAAAAATGGTAATAAAGAAGAATACATTGATTTTGCAAAAGTTGTCAAGGTCAAAATTAAATAATAATAATAAGAAAAACACAATGGCTTCAAGGAACTTCTTTTTACAAACCAAGAGGAAAAAATGTCAACTCAACGATGCTGGAGACTCACGAAAGGTTTATCCCTGGGGAAACTGTTGTTTCCTGCCTATAAGTTCTCCATCAAACGCTATTCTACCTCTCAAATATCTGGTGAGACCGAACAAAAATACGATGAGTACTTCCATCCCGAAAAATATGGTTGGAAAAAGTTCCTCGTTAGAGGGGGAATAGTCTTAGGTATAGCTTCGTATGGAACCTGGTACTTCTTTTGGCCACATCACACTTTCAGCAAGCCGGTTGCCAAGGTGTTGAGGAAAGGTTTGTGGTCAGAGTCTTCAAAGGAGAACTTCAATTTTGAGGGGGCGTTGAACCATTACCAAGATGCCTTGAAAGTTGCTCAAGAAGAGGAGTTGGAAACTTTGAGTGACGAGTACACTGGAATCGAGCTTAAAATCGGGGAGATGTATGAGGAACTACGGGAATTCGACAAGGCCAGTCATTTATACCTATCAATGTGTGACAAGTACCTAAAAGCGATAAACGGAGAAGACAATCCAGATTTGAAAGCCCATTACGTACAGAAGGATTTAAGGATCGTTGCAAAATATGCGCAGTTGAATCACAATGAAGATAACTATCTTCACATGTTTGTCTTTACACATCTAGTGAAAGCATTCGAATATGTTCTTCTTCGGAAAAACATTCCTTTGAAAGAAGGAATGAAGATATTCGAGCAAGACTTTGCAACGCAACAAGGTGATCTTGATCTCATTACACCCACAGATTTTGCCAAAGACCTCGGTGATACTAAGAAGCTAAAATTGGTGGTCAAACGGAAAACTGGTGACGCATTCTTTCAAACTTCAGAGGACGATCGTCAGGTTTGGGAGCCTATCCAGGATGAGTTCTTCAATGTGAGAAATATTCTTGTGTCATTGCTCACCACCAGCAACATTGAATTGGCATCGAATATTCAAAGCTCGACCACCGAATGGATGGTATCTGCAGGCTGTGAGCTTTTGCAGATTTGTGAAGCAATCAACTTGAGCGGATCTCTTTCATATTTAAACGCTGAACAGTACGAGCTTCTTGAAGCCACAACTGATAACAAGCATGTGAGGCGTTTGAGCAAGAATTCCAAAGAAAAGATGATGGCCAGAAGCATTGGATGGTATGAATCTCTGCTAAGACTAGCGAACAGTGTACCCGAATCCTACTTTGACACCCACCCTCAAATGTTAAACGAAGTGGGAATGTCGTTATATTCGCTAGGTGTTGTCCATAACCACATGGACAGCAGCACTACTGCAAAGCAGTTTTTTGCAAAAGCTAAGGCTGTTGCCGAGAAATCAGAAAACAGCATGTTACTAGACGAGATCGAATCGGAAATCTCTAAAATCATAATTGCGCATAAATCCACCAAAGAGCAAATAGCATAGCATATTCAGCGTAACATGAATTGATTATAGAGATAGTTTTCACCCCATGTAGAGAAAAAAATGTCGATGTGAGTATCATGGAGATGGGTGAGGGGCTTCTTGGATGGAAAGCAAAACGTATTTGTGTGGATGGGGTTCGATTAAAATAAAGTGCAAACGCCTTTTAGCTGCCAAAGTGCATATATGAAATGTATCGAAGGGAATGGACATAAAGCTTGGCTGACTAGCAGAGAAAAAATCACGGATAATATTTTAGCACCTTTTCAAAGAGGTCAAAGGGCACTGGTAGTCAGTGCGGCTTCAGCAAGCGTGCTGGGGAGTATCCATCTTTTTTGTGAATACCCACATTAGGAAAAAATTTCACTCGTGAAGCTTCGATGACGAGCGTATATTTTTTTAAATAGCACAAGAGTACTACGGACAAACTAATAAGATCAGCTAATTTTGTCCTGTGAATGAGATGACTCCAGAAGGCAAAATTTGACTTGATCCTTGCCAAAATAGTCTCATGAGATTCTTTTAATTAGAAAAATTGATTCATTTTCTTCTCTTTCCTTCCATTTTCTTTTTCTATATCTTGAAAATCGCTAATCTATTTGATCTGGATCACAACATTTTTCAAGACGCACTTTTCTACTAATGTCCACCAACAAATCAGGAGCTGGTTCTCCTAAGGTCAAAGAACGGGCAATCATCAGCGATGACAACATAACGGGTCTCACAGAAGCCTCGACTGCAACGGACGAGCCTCCAATAATCACCCAGGACAAATCTATTGGGGTCCGGAAAGCCGAGATATTAGCCAAGCAATGGGACACATGGTATTACAAATCGATCTTGTTGTCTTCAGCTTTTATGGTAGGTTATGCATATGGGCTCGACGGGCAAACTAGATCTGTGTTCACAGGTTACGCTACTGCTTCTTTCCATCAACACTCTTTATTATCTACGATCTCTGCCATAACAGCTTTGGTGGCAGCTGGCTGCCAGCCCGTGTACGCTAGATTATCAGACATTTTCGGCAGATTGGAGATATTCTTGGTTTCCATCGTCTTTTATGCGGTTGGAACCCTTATTGAATGCAAAGCGACAAATATTCAACGGTATGCAGCTGGTTCTGTGTTATACCAAGTTGGGTACAGTGGTGCTCTAATTGTTGTTTTGTTCATTGTTTCTGACTTCTCGACATTGAAATGGAGATTATTTTACTCACTTGTACCTTCCTTACCATTCGTCATCAATACATGGATCTCTGGGACAATTACTTCAGCTATTGGCATGAATTGGCAATGGGGAGTGGGCATGTACAGTTTCATATTTCCATTGGCTTGCATCCCATTGATCTGTTGCATGCTACATATGAGATATTTGGCAGGAAAAACTGATGAATGGGTAGAATTCAAAAAGCAAAAAACAAAGTTTCAAGAGTTGGGGGGCATTGTTGGATTTTTCAAATATTTGTTCTTCAGATTGGACTTGGTGGGCTTGATTGTCTTTCTTTTGTGTTTGGGTTGTATTTTGATTCCTTTGACTGTTTCCGGGGGCGACAATGCTAAATGGAGGACTGCTGAAACCGTTGCACCATTTGTTATTGGATGGCTTCTTCTACCGGTTTTCATCTTTTGGGAATTCAGATATGCAACCCTGCCTATCATTCCATTTCATCTTTTGAAAAATAGAGGGATCCTAGCTGCTACCTTGATGTGCTTCCTTTTAGATCTCATCGCGAGTATTGGCTCTTCGTACTTGTACACGGTGTTGATGGTGGCGGTGTATGAAACTGAAAAGTCTGCTACCAGAATGGTGATGCTCTCGTCTTTTGTCGCAGTCATCGTTGGGGCAATTTTTGGGCTCTTAGTTGTTCGTTTCAGAAGGCTCAAACCTTTCATCATTAGTGGTTGCTGCTTATGGATCGTGGGTTACTCATTGATGATTGTATTCAGAGCTGGGCTGGCTTCGCACAATGGGATCATAGGGGCATCCATTGTTCTAGGATTTGGTACAGCCTTTTTCACCTATCCTATCACGATTTCGGTGCAATCATGCGTTAGTCATGAGAATATGGCATCTGCTATTGCTATGTTGTACACCTTGTACTCTGTGGGTGCTGCTACCGGCTCTACCATCGCGGGTTCGATGTGGACCGGAATCTTGAAAAAAAAGTTGATCAAAGCACTTGGGGAAACCATAGGGGAGTCTGCCTATTCTGGCCCATATAAATTCATTGTATCTCATGGTAAAGGCACGCCCGAAAGAGATGCAATGGTTGAGTGTTACAAAGAGGTGGTAAAGATGTTGATGATTGTTGCAATTTGCCTTTGTGTTCCCTTGATTTGCTGCTCTTTGTTTTTGAATGACCACAGATTGACTGACACGGTTGAAAATGTTGAGGAAAACCTGGAACAAAATGGCGTCATTTCAGTCAACGAGGAAGACGTACAAGAAGGCCAGACACACACATCAGGCCTCTTTAGATACTTCATGAATAAGGACCATGGCATACTGTCCTCAGTAACTGCAGTGGGTTCTAGCTAGCTTTGAAAAAAAAGGCATAATTTGTTAATGAAAAAATTGGATATACAGAGTGAGTAGGATACTAGAATACGTACAAAAAATTAAGGATTCAAAAATATTGTTCTTAAACGTCAATAGTTATACATTTTGTACTCATGTGCTTTCACTAACGGTTTCACCTCACCTTAAGATGAGAATTTGAATAGAAGGGCAAACTAGTTTGAAGACTAATATCTAGTAGATTGTGTCACCTGAATATGCATTACCACGTATTTACCAGATTTTCGCATGAAAATAGCTATTTGATCCGCTGGTTCAACCCACCACTGAATACCTGATAATACATTCAGGGGATGGATGTGATATGGGGGAGACAGAGGTAGGGACTTGTCAGGTCTATATAAGTTTACTAGGGTCTGGAGGGGCGTTGAATTTTTGTTCTGGAATGAGCGTTCCTCATTCGAATCGTATAACCAAGAGAGTTTATCAAAATCACAAACACACACCAGAATGATGAACGTCAAGATTTTGAAGTTCATTGCTGCTAGCTTTTTGTTACAATTCGTCGCTGCTGAGAAGGACGAAAGAACATTCGCAGTTTTGCGTTTCAACAATGTCGGCTCTAAAGAGCTTGTCAAGGCAAGAATGGACCCAATTGTCAACCCAGGTATTGCTTCGGGCCACGTCCACACTGTCCAAGGTGGTAATGCATTTAGCGTTACCATGCCTGGAGATGATGCTCAGAAATCTACTTGTACCACTGCCAAGATCAAGAATGACAAATCAAATTACTGGTGGCCAAGTCTTTATTTCCATCACGACAATGGTTCATACAGCTCTGTTGATTTGTTTTACGCCAATGTGTACTATTTCTTTGAAGCAACTGACGATGACCTTGTTCCTTTCCCTGAAGGATTCAGAATGGTTAGTGGCAATGCCATGAAACGTTCCCCACCAAAATCTGGAAAGGGTGATCAAAACTTGGACCCTGAAAACGGAGAAGTCACTCCTGTTCAATTCACATGTCCTATGAATGCTAACGATCCACCAAGATATTCCACTAACACTGGTACTGATGGTGTTGGATTGGTTGATTCAAACAACAAGGGTGCTGGCATTGGTTTCCCTGATGCTCAATGTAACGTCGGTGGTGCTCCAATGCGTGCTGATATTCACTTTCCTTCGTGCTACAATCCCGCCGCTGGTCCAGAAAATTACAAGAACAACACTCAATTCCCTACTTCCAAAGGTGCCTCCAAAGCAGGCCGCATGAATTGTCCAGAAGGATGGCTTCATGTTCCTCATATTTTCTTTGAAGTTTATTGGGACACCCCTAAGTTCAATGACCTTTGGACACCAGGTCAAGGCAAACAACCATTTGTCTTGGCCAATGGCGATCCTACTGGATATGGTCTCCATGCTGATTTCCTCAATGGTTGGGATACTGAAACTTTGAAAACGATCATGAGCACTTGTAATGCTGGTGATAGTGGAATGCAAGACTGTCCACAAATTCCAGGTGGATTGAGTGATGAAAAAGAAGTTTGCTCTGTCCAAGATCCATTCCAAGAAACAGTTTTTGGTACCATTGATAAATTGCCTGGTTGCAATCCACTAAGTTATGGTCCAGCAGATGCTGTTATGTGTACTGATGGTTCACAAGCTACAAACTCCACATCCGCTCCTGCAATCTCCTCAGATTCCACCTCTACTCTTACATTGGAATCTGGAACTCCAACTAGTGTTGATAATCTGGCCGCCTCTGGAGGTTCAACTAGTGTTCCTTCTGAAGACTCCAGTAGTCATTCTTCTGAAGGCTCCAGCGATGCCCAAGAATCCCAGGTTTCAGATGATGTGACTACTAGTGGCGAGACCTCATCGATCGCTGATACCACCACCTTGGCACCACATACTACTGAAGGGCCACATACTGGAAATGGGCATCACAATCACAAAATTTATGAAACTGTCGTGACTACCACCGTGTTTGTCACAGACTACACCACCATAGAATCTTAGCCTTTGAACCCTTTTTTTTTTAGATACGCCCCCTTAGATTTTTTACCGCTAGACTTACATTATGATTACCGTTAACCAATAGAGCTACAATAGATTTGTTTATAAACCTTTGCCTGTAGCCAACAATCTTCTGCAAAGCAAGAGATGGTCGGAATTATTGCGAGTGACCTGAAAGTCTGCGAGGATGTGGTTTTTCCGAAAACGCACTTTCCAAAATGATATAAATGTTGATATTCAGGGGAGTTTTTCCTTATTTCATCATTGAGTCTTATTCATTCAGCAAATTTGAAACATTTCTAAGTTGAGTAACTATCAGAAGTTGAGGGAATCAGGTCTCTTTATCTCCAAGATCATTGTGGGATGTATGACGTTCGGGTCAAAAAAGTGGATGCCCTTTTGTCTTGAGGATGAAGATGCCATCGAGATGATGTATGAATGTTACTAAGCTGGTTTGAATACTTTCGACACTGCTGATGGTTACTCCAAAGGTTCGTCTCTGAAAAATTGGTTGCGAAATTTCTCAAGACCTACAACATCCCAAGAGACAAGCTTGTCATATTGAGTAAGTTGCACTTCCCATACGACCCGGAAGATCCGGGTTGGACCATTTACAATGCCAAGGGACAGTCTCCAGAATCATTGTTGAACTCGCAAGGGCTTTCAAGAAAGCATATCTTTGACGCTGTGAAAGCTAGCACCGAGAGAATGGGCACTTACGTCGATGTCTTGCAGATCCATCGCTTGGACGTGACACCAAAGAGAGAAATTATGAAAGCATTAAACGATGTCGTAGATGAGGGCTACATACGCTATATCGGTGCATCCAGTATGAAAACCCATGAGTTTGTTGAGTTGCAAGCAATTGCTGATGAAAATGGGTGGCATAAGTTCATCAGCATGCAAAACTAGCACAACTTGCTGTACCGAGAAGAAGAAAGGTAAATGCTTCCATTTTGCCAAGAAAACACCACCTTAGGCAAGGTTACTTGTATCCCATGGGGCCCATTGTGCAATGGTGTCATTTGCAGACCTTATGATCCTTCTCCAAAGGAGAAATCTTTGAGACAAGAGACAGACATGTTTACTTCTTCTTTGAGTCTTGACAATCCTTCAGAAAATAGCATCGAGATCATCAACAGAGTTGAGAAGCTCTCCAAGAAATACTCATGCAGTATGGCAAACATTGCAATAGCATGGAGTTTAAGAAAAGGCGTATGTCCTATTGTTGGGGTTAAGAAAATAGAAAGAGTACACGATACCATCAAAGTTTTTGTTGAAGTTGTCGAATGAATATATGAAGTTCTTGGAAGAGCCTTACGTTCCAAGGGAGCGTGTCGGTTTTTGATATGTCGATTGTGTAGGTGAAATGTGTCTTCATTGAACTCATAGGTTTACATAAAAACAAAGACTTTCTCAATCCACATCTAGCTGTATTTTGTCAAACCCAGAATCCTGATTGATTTCTAGTACCCCCAAGTTATGTGGATCTTTACTTGGTATCCGATATGATTAGACCTTGATATGAGAACGAGATAATGATCGAGAATAAAACAACAAAAAGGGAAAGGGCATTATATGAGCCAGAAATGGGAGGTTCTGTCTTTGATAATTGTCACACATACCCAACAGTATGAACGAGTCCTTTAGCCCTCCTTGCAATTTGTGATTTACATCTTTTTTGATGTTGAATGCATTTTTTTGACGTGGATGGTCAATTTCGCTGGTTCAAGTAGCCGGCCACAAAGAAAACATGAGCTTCGTTTCACGTTGCGAATTCCGCTATGAACATCACTTTCAGCGATTTGGCAAAGGCAATGTCTATGGAAATTTGCTCAGTTGGCTAAACTGCTGAACTTTTGAAAACTTAATATATTTTTCTTCAAAACACACGTGCCTATTTTTATCCTTGTATTTTGTAGACCAGCGTGCTCAAGCTCATGCTTTGTGAACATCGTTGTAGTTTTTGACAGATAAGCCCTACAAGTAGAGAAGAAGGCATCTTGAATAAGCTGGATAAGTTAGCGAGTTATAAGGTAAAGTTTCAATTTGGTTTGGAGGAAATACATAACAAAATCATGCTGAAATCGTTACATTGATGGAAAAATAAAATTATCATGTATTCTTCTATTCTTTTTGATTGCACAATTTTAATGGAACAGGTTCCTATTTTACATCAAAGTGAACTTACTTTGTATATCAAGATTAATCAAAGAGCTTACATGGTGAGCGTCACTGGAGTCTTTAGCTAGACTATGCTTACAATGTATGGTATATCGATAGGGCAAGGGCAAGGGCAAGGGCAAGGGCAAGGGCAAGGGCAAGGGCAAGGGCAAGGGCAAGGGCAAGGGCAAGGGCAAGGGCAAGG